>WSXT02198836.1:0-18949 GCA_011762715.2 Neuroterus valhalla
GCACAATTACATTAATTTTCAAAAATTCCCTGTTTTGAGTCAGAGTTTTGCCACCTAACAAATTTGCTCTTATAGCCCATAAATATCGTAACTCCCTTTTCTCTTGATTTGTGAAAGAGAGGTTCCTAATTGTGACAGATTCTGACTCGGAACAGAGATTTTTGTCCCAGATTCCTTCTTCTACATTGGAAGTAAAACTTTTCATTCATATTCCTGATTCATATTGGGAATTCCCTGGTTCAAGCCACAGTTATATTTATTGAGAGAAATTCCCTGTCCCAAGCCACAACTAAATTAAATCCAAAACGTCCCTGCTTCAAGACAGGATTCTATCCATCTACAATATTATTTCCTATAATCCATGAACATAGTAACTTCTTTTGTCTTAGATTTGGAGGGGGAATTTCTTTTCCAAATTTGCTTATCGCAAATCGGAATTAAAATTCCAAATTCAACTTTCTGTTCGAATTTGGAAATTCCCAGTTTTTACTCAAATTATGATTATCTGAAAAAAGTATCTGTGATTCACCTCTTCAAAGTCTGAAATACAATGACATTTTTGCGACAAATGTCTTTTTTCACAAAGAATTATATCTCTCTACCTGTTTTTCTTCCATTATCTATAAATATAGTACTTTCCGTTTCCAATGATTTGGAAGATTCGAATTGTGCCGGATTCTGCCTCGGAAAAGGGATTTTCTTCCAAATTCCCTTCTGATAGATCAAAATCAAGTTTTTTCATCCTTGTTCCTGATTCATGTCGAGAATCCCCTAATCCAAATCGAATTTCAATTTTCGAGAAAAATTTTTTGTCATTCCTGTTCCTTAACTTAAATTATATATATTTATTTGAGACAATCTCCTATTCACAAGTAAAAAAATGTATAATTCTCCATGTAAAATCCCTGTTTCAAGTCACAGTTACATCAATTTTAGAACTTTCCTATTAGATGTCAGAATTTTATTTTATCTTTCTGAATCGCAATGAAAATTTTTCGTCCAAATTTCTGATTCATGTCGGAAATGTTCTTTCTTGATTCAAAATTTTATTTTCGGAGGAAATACTCCATTATTCATGTTGGCAAGTCTTAATTATAATTATTCAAGGAAATCACCTGTTGGCAAGTAAAAACTATAATTTTTTACGAGAATTCTCTATTCCAACCAATGAAATAACCAATGAAAACTGTATCATGTGATCATTGGCTATTCGCGCGCAATTCAAATATGTCTCTTTCAGTATTTGTCTGGCCTATGACTTTTTCTCCTCAAGTTCCTAATCATGTGATTTATTTAGGGTCAAAAGCGGTCCTGACAAGGGACACAGAAGGGGGTCTACTATGGAAGTAATTTCACTTGAAAATGTTGCCATGTTTGTACCACAACAGGTTTCTATAAAGGCCGTCCTCATAAGGGAAAGCTGTTGAGGTACTTGACAAAGTCCCAACATCAATAGGGACTATTGTGGCAATTTCCACACGGGTAATCAGACCTCTTCCGAAAATTCATCTATCTCATATTCAGATTTTAATTCTTCGTTACTAATTTTGAGGCTTTCCATGGGAGTGAAGATCTATGTCATTCTATAGCGAACTATTATAATTTGAATCAAATTTTTTCAAACCCTCCCGAACAATAGCGGCTATCAATTTAAAAAGCGTTGAAAAATATATAATCTTCTCATATTGGGACGAATCTCTCTATTTGCATATTCTTTCTTATCTTGGGACTAAGATCTTCAACGACAACTCAATCTGGAGGAGCTACATTTTTCTATAGAAAATGTCACTTTAGAATCCACTAAAACATTCCTTCCGTACGAGAAGACAAAGGACAATCAACTCGCAAAAAAACTAAAAAAAAAAACACTACTTTTTCCGCGTACTTTTTTTGTAACTCTTATATTATAGGAAAAATTATATTATTCATATAAATTTATATTTCCAATTCATTACAGGATAAATCTTCAATCAGGGATTGAATAGAATAGTTTAATTTTGAGTAAAAAATTTAATCAAACCTCTAATTGAAAAATAGAACATTTCAATCTTCCTAAAAAAATGTCAGATCAACAAGAAAAGTGGTTCAACTACAACTGCAACAAATGACAAAATCTTCAACCCAAAAAAAAATAGATTTTCAAAAAAGTAGTTTAACTTTTGATAAAAAAAGATGTCAATTTTCGATCAAAAATACTTGAACCCAAGACAAAAGACCAATTTTCAGGAAATACATAAATTTTCAATGGCAAATATCAATTTTCGGATGAAAAAAAATTGAGTTATCTGTTGGAGAAATTGATTTTTAACGGAGAAAGGAATAATTATATTCAAAATTTTCAGTTGAAAACTTAAATTTCCATCAAAGAGATGAATTTTAAACTCAAATGATGAATCGCCAATTGAAAAAATGAACTTTCATTATCGGAGCTCTACTTTCAATCAAGCCGTTATATTTGCAACTACAAAAAAAAAATTTTAAAAGAGGAAGATCAATTACTTTAATAAAGATGAGTTTTTAACGCGAATAATGCATCTCCGTTCCGAAAAAATTAAACTTGTAACCAAGAATAGGATGGTATATTTTCAATAAAAAATGTAAACTTAAACAAACAAAAAGTAGAATTTTTTAAAGAATAGTTAGTTTGAAACCGAACAATATACAGTTTGAACGAAAAATTGAAAATTTTATTTCCTATTCAACGACATTCCACTTACATCAACAAAAAATGTATTCCACAAAATAGTTAGATTTCCAACGGAAGAGATGCATTTTCAAATGAATCTTGAAGCAAAAATTAATTTCGAAAAAAGTAGTTTAACATTCTACCAAAAAAGATTTTAGTCTGGGCAAAAATGATCGAACTCAAACAAAAGATCGAGATTAAAAAAGGAGGATGAATAAATAATAAAAAAGACGCATTTATATTCAAAAATGGATTAGCTCAGTTATCTATTGAAGAAATTGATATATGACGAAAAAGATTAATATTATCAACTAAAAATTAGATACTCGATATTCCGGACTAAGAAGATTCCAGTTTAGAATGAAAGGCAGTAGAATTCAAGCGCAACACAAACTTTGAAAAAAAATTGAAATTTCAATTTCGGTTGAAAACGAAAATAACCACATTGTGCAAATTTTGAGTCACAGAGGTGAATTTGATAGATTTGAGTTAACTTGCAAATATTAAAATTTCAACATCTAAGATCATTCTTAGCAAAATTAATACATTTCCTACTGAAAGGAAGCGATTATAATGAAATTGAAAGAAATTTGATCAAAAAGATTCCCTTCATCCAAAGAAGACCAGTTCTCAACAAAATACATGGGTATTGAAACAAAAAAAAAAAATCAATTTTCATTTGAAAAATCATTTTTAAGGAAAATAATTAATTCCAAAGAACGTAGTTCAAAATTATACCAAGTAGATCAATTTTCGACAAATAGTTGAGTCCCCCACCAAATCATATAATGATAATAAATTAATAATACAACGAGTTTTCTAAAAAAGACAAGAACTCCCAATAAAATGGAACAATTCAAGCTTTACTGGAAAAAATTAACATTCAGCCAAAAAAAAAAATTTTCATGAAGGAGATGGATTTCCAGTCAGAAGAGAGAAAAATTTAACTAAATTGTTGGAGTTTTTTGCCAAAAAGGCGAAATCGGTACAAAATATTTGAACTTTTCAACGAACAGGATAAGTTTTCAACAACAAAGGTTATTTAAAGTTAAATTGAGGTGAATGAAAATTCCGAAAAATAAAATTCTCAACACTTTTGACAACTGGAAACAAATATTTTTTGATAATCAATAGATATTTATTATCAATACAAATATTTATCTTGTAATGATTGAATTACTGCATTATTGATACATAAATATGATTTGTTAAAAAGAATTGATCTGATTGTAACTTATTGCTGTTTACGTTTCTTTTTTGGCTCGGAATATTACAGGCTTGGATACTTTTCGGAATTTGACCATTTATTTTTGGGAATTTTATAACCCGGAAATTTTTCGATTCGGCAACAGTATGAATTGCAGTGAATTTTAATATCTGAGATTCTTCTAATTCAGTAATATTACAAAATTGTTTGGTATTCTATTATTTTAAAATTTCCCAATTCGGTACCTCAATGCGTTTTCATTTGAAAGAAATTATTTCCTTAACATAGAATAGAATAGTTTAAATTCAAAGTACAAAATTTGATTTTCAACAAAGAAGAATACATTTTTGAGAGAGTAGTTGAATTTTCAATCAAAGAGCTGATTTGTTTATTAGAAATGAGGTTTCGAATGGAATTGTTAATTATAAAACTATTCAATATAAACTTCAAGCGAGATATAGTATATCGAATTTTTTTTCAAAAATTGATGTTAGAGCAACAAAAAAATTTTTCAACAAAATAGTTTCCTACAAGGCTGTTAATTTGCAACTAACAATCAATTTTGAAATATGAAAAATAATCCGAAAAAATATGGGTTTTTTACAAGATTCATGCATATAATATATTGAAAAAAGAAGAAGAAAAAAACCTGATGTGTCTTTGGGACACCCAATTGAAATGAAGTTCCGAAATCAAATATCTAGCGTATACTTCGAGTGGGATCAGACCAATAATGCTTCAAGGTCGCCTATATGGAAGGTCAGAACCTGCCGCTGACGCCAAGCAATCAACCGAACAGCCATGGACGCACTATACAGTACACACATGGTTGTATTGTAAATGTACGCGGTTTGGTCTCGGCACGCTTTTTGATCTCTGTTAGACTTTCTTCCGTGCAGCCTCCATCCGCCAAGTGTGTGTAGTCCAACGTGCCATAAAGAACTTCGTTCTAAAGCTAATATTTATTCAACAAAAATTTTCTTCTGGAACAATGGGATTTTGATAAAATTGTGAAATCCTCAACCCATAATATAATTTCAACTACAAAAAAAAAATGAATTCGTAACCAACATCAGCTTAAGTTTCAGCTGAAGAGATGAATGTTTAACCAAACTGGTCAATTTCGGACTGTTCAGTTGAATTTTGAATTTAGAAAATAGTTTGAAAAAAAGGAATATTGAACCACAAAATCAACTTTTTTTCCTTTCGGATAGTTATTTTCATAGATTGCAGACAGAGTGGGAGAAATATTTCAATTGTAACTTGTTATGAGTTTGTTGATTGCCCAAAAAAGTAACTTCGTTTAACATGTTCGTCAAAGCTATCTTGAGCATCCAATGAAAAAGAGGTTATGAAATAATTCCACCAGTTCAGTGACTACTAATCTCATTGTTCTATCTACTCCTTATAAAATACTACAAATATGCCTTTGAAAATGGATCCTAAATTTTCGTCAAATCAATTGTGTAACATACAGCCGACTATGGTCAGCAGAATAATCCGTTGCATTTGATGAAGAAGAGTTAACTCTGGAAAGCAACAATTCGGTAAGGTCTACAGAGCATCGACAATGGCTGTGGTTTGGCGACAATTCAGAGGCTGCAGGTCGGTCGGTGCAGGAACTGGACACTTCGCCTCGAAGGACGTGGAGGTGAAGGTGGAGTGTTGTAGTTGGTAGTAGGAGGCGTGCGACGCAGTATGCGATCCAGAAAAAGCAAAGGATGGAGAGGAAGAAGAAGAGTAGTGCGGGAATAGGGGGTTGGGTGGTAGATGAGGGGGGAGGGGGTGAAGTGGGTGGATGTTGGCGGCTATGGAGAAGGGCGGTTAGGATGGTTAGCGGCCGCCGGCTATATCTACACGTCCTCGACCGCAGGCCTGTTTTATTTTATGAATCGCAATATTTCACGCGACAACTGGACTCCGTGGGGCGGTCACCACTAAACTGTCTGCATACGGGGCCATGCTTACCGCTTGCCATGCCATAGCGAACCGTACCACACCGTACGTGTACCAACACAACCATTGTCACTGCCGCCGGCTTCCATCCGTGTCCGTATACGCGGATGCCGGTACCGAGCCAGAGGACACCTCACCAACACTCCCCTGTCCTGATCCTGGCGCGCAACAGCATCGCATTGTTCCCCGTGCTCTGTGCAGATCTCCAACACGCACACCATGATCAGGATGGCACCCGAGTATCCTGGAGGTGGAGGGTGTCTATACACGGGCTGACCAGCAAAGTCGTGCCAACGCCTAGATAAATAACCGAGACGCTTTGTGGTTTGTCATGCCGAGGGAAATGAGCGAGCTGGGACTCCAGGGACTGGGAAGCTGCACGAATTTCTGCGGTACGTGAGCTGATATTTGCTGTGAACTGACGCCAAATGAAGGAACATAGTGTGAATTAGGAATCAGTTTCAGGGTCGTTTTTATAAATTTTAGGAGTTCATCAATATTCATGATATATTTCAGATGAGGAGATTGGAGCCTTGGATTAAAAACTGGATGAAATGCAGAGGAGCGTTAAACATGATTAGCACATAAGGAACCAAAGATGGAAAAGAAGATGTGCATCATCCTGACCTAACCAAAGATAAGATATAAAACATTTTTAGGAGTTTGATCAACAACCGCTGGTCAATAGAGAGATATCTGAAGCTTCAGTAGTTGAAATTGTTCATAGGTGAATACACCATTGCTGATGATGCTTCAGACCATTGATTGAAGAAGCCACATTCAACCTTATTAAAATGATAATCAACAAAAAAGCCCAGATTTCGTACAGTAGATTTAGATGTCCTTCAAACAATGTGTCTACAGCAAACTTTTACACAACGAAAACTTCGCGTATATTTCAAAGTAAATGTCAAATATTTCAAAACTTCCTTGCATCAAGAAATGTATCTTTACATAGTAAACTATACTTATTTATTCCAGAAATTGTTTGGTACCAATCGTCAGTGTTGTACAAGGTCATCTCCTAGAAGTTTGCCAGTTTTAAAAGAAAATCAAAGCCTGCTTTGTGCCAGTACAGCGCCAAAAACTAGAAAAACTTGTTTGGTACGGGCGCGGTACTATGTCAGTTGTAAATTTTCACTTCGGTACCACCCGGTGAGCATTGAGACATCTTAAAGACGTCCTCAAAATGCACCTCTATGTTTCGTAACTTGACGTATCTCTAAGAGCTTAAAATTTGATATCTGAGATATTGCCGAACAGCAACATAAAGCGTTAACAGGCTTTTCCAAACTGAGATGTTGAGTCTTGAGATCCGCAAAATCTCTGGATAACCTGCAACTTATAATCTGAGATGGTAAACATGAGACGATAGTATTTAGAGTATAGAGATTAGAAATGTATGTAAGTACAGCGCTAGCATGTGGTCATGACTATAAGGTTCCGAATCAAGAAAGCCTGACCTCTGCTTGTGAAAAACTTTGTCACCAAAAGAAAATATTCTTAACATGAAGGTACTTTCCTCGCAGATTTATAGAATTGGATATGGATGAAAGAGAGATAAGCAGTTCATCAAAGAATGGGAATTTGACTGCTAACGATCTTTGCCTAATTTGATACTAATTGCATCATTAATAATAAACTAATTTTTGACTAACCTTTCCTAAATGAGATTTGCGGACCTACATACTTAACCGTTCCTTAGTTTTAAACATGCTCAAAAAACACGAAGAAAGCAAATGTCCCATCCATTAGTTGTTCTCATGACTTAAGAACTCTTATTGAGTATTATTCAAGTATGGAAATATGGTAGTAATAGATTATCATTAGATTATAATTGATAGATTAGATTATTTCCATATCGCAAAATGTAAGTGCCGCTAACATCCAGTGTGAATATAGTTACATACGCAAGCAGTATATTATTGCTAATATTTTGCAATGCTTGTAACCATTTGCAACTGGTTCAAAGACCAATATTTACTCCCATCGTTGCTACCGAGAACCTACATCTGTAATGCCGGTCAATTTGAAAAGGCTTGGAAATGTTTCTCTCAATAGTTGACACGACTAGTTGTATATTTATTAACATATGAACTAAAATGCCTGCGGTATATTTCATGATAACCGGTTCAGTAGGTTTCTCGGCGTAAGGTAGATGGCCACTGTTTGCAACCAACCTGCGACATTTCCGAACATTAATCTGGAATTTTTCAAATCTACTCCAGTAGATCAAATAAAGTTCCCTGCATAGAACAATAACACTGCGTTGCAGTGGTCGAAAACATTCCTTTGGGAAACCAAACGGATTGGCAAAACAAGATCCAGAAAAGCTCAACAAAAACACAACTCTAGCAATGCTCTCATTCTCGCCCTTGAAAACAATATTCAGACATGAATGAGTTAAATACCCCCAACAAGTAGAAAATGAAATATTTTATGGAAGGCCACAACGAAAAAATGGATAGCCAAACTTGGAGGTTCGAAGTTAAGATAGTCTGTACTTTCAGAAAATTTTTAGATAGCAGTAGGTAGTAAGTAGGATCCATTGCTTTGCCCTGACAGTCGACTAGACCATAGTTTTATGGTCGGTTTCAATGTCCACATTCAATCGGTTCCACTATCAGGATGCTGAAATCGACACCCTGGGATTGTCATTTTTTGAAAGATGCACATAGTGTCAATGTGGAAGGACTTAGAAGGTAATCAGTAGTGGTAGCATCACGACCTTAGCCAAGAGCCAAGAGCAAACACTCTCGACACTTGAAACGCATTTTCAGAACGAGTGACGTTTACCATGAGGTATGTTGTGTTACAAGTATTTTTATTTTGTTCAAACTGCTTGCTGATTTTTCGAACATGCGTAGAGTGACTAAAAAGAACATGGTGGGGAGTGGCTCGAGTATTTTCTAGTTTGTTCTCTAACATCGAATCCAATGGTACCATACGACCAAGGACACAAAAGTCACTCCGCAACCAGTGCATATTCTGAAAATCCTCGACCAAAAACAAGTTCGGGATTTCGTCATTTGTCAACACATAAATAAAAGCAATGACTCCTTTTTCTCCGTTTTTCGTATTGAATGTATGAAGCTGTAATAAGAGTATGAAGAAGAACACATTTTTTACTTAACACATGCATTATTTCAGGCCTTCTCGACGCCTATGAAGCGGGTCTTAAGTTCTTCTTTCCACTCCCTAGGGGTACTTTTTACTCCCTAGGGAGTGGAAAGTGACGTCAGAGATGAATAATTAAAATTATACATCTACAAGCTTCCATTTTACGATATTCATCTCACTCACCGTAAAAACTTTGAGGAAATTTTTGTTGCAGATAACAGAATTTTAGGGTAATTTATGGGAAGTTATCATACATAACTTAAAAAATAACCATAAATAACCAAAAATTTCCGGGAATTTATGGAGATTCAATAAATTGAATTCTGGGTTACTTATAGTAAGTTAACATTGAATACCTGTGAAATTACTATAAATTGCCGAAAATTTCCATAAATTTCAGGAAATTTATGGAAATTCTTTAATTGAATTTTGCGTTTCTTATCTTAAGTTTTCATAAATCACCTGCGAAATTACCATGAATTACCAAAAATTTTCAGAAATTTCCGGAAATTTAAGGAAACTGTAAAGAATGATTTTCGGGTGATATATGTTATATCACTATATTTTTCTGTAAAATTACCATAAATGATCGAAAATGTTCATAAATTCCCGGAAATTTGAGAAATTTCAAAATTGAAGTATGGGTAATTTATCTCAAGTTACCACAAAGTGCCTGTAAGAATACAATAATTTACGGAAAATTTCCATGATTTTCTGGAAAATTACCGAAAATTTTCATAAATTTACGGAAATTTTAAAAATCGAATTTCAGGTAATGTATGGTAATTCACTACATTTTCCTGTAAAATCACCATAAATGACTGGAAATTTCCATAAATTTCCAGAAATTTGCGAAATTTCTAAATTTAATTTTGGGTAATTCATCTTAAGGTATCATAAATTGCCTGTGAGAATACTATAATCACCATTTTTTCCTCTAAAATTATCATGAATGACCGAAAATTTGCATAAATTATGGAAATTTATAGGAATTTTTTCAATGGATTCTGAGCAATTCATCTTAACATATCATAAATTGCCTGTAAAAATACAATAATTTAAGGAAAATTTTCATGAATTTCTGAAAATTTTCAAAATTGAATTTTGGGTGATTTATGGTAAATTCACATATTTTCCTGTAGAATTATAATGAATGACCGAAAATTTCCGGAAATTTATAAAAATTTTGTTATTGAATTCTGAGCAATTCATTTCAAGGTACCATAAATTGTCTGTGAGAATAATATAATCTTACGGAAAACTTTCATGAATTTCTGGAAATTCCTGGAAAATTTGTATAATTGAGTTTTGGTTGATTAATTGTGAATCACCATATTTTCCTGTGAAATAACCATGAATGACTGAAAATTTCCATAAATTTCCGGAAATTTATAGAAACTTTTAAATCGAGTTTTCAACTTCTGAAAATCTTTGCGATCATGCTACTTTTTCGAACTCCAATATTGGCTAGAATCGTAACGGTATTTCGATAAATGTCTGAAATCTGAAACTTGTTATGAAAAACTATATATAACTAACTATATACTATTATTTCTTGAGCAAATTATGTTTACGTCAATATTCCTGAGCCCTTTTCCCGCCTCGTGGAATCGTGATGCAATTGAGAGTCACTCGAATTTTGTGGATGTCCGGATAACGAAGATTACGATCGAGCGTACGGATTGCAGAATGACCTTAGCAAGTAGACTCAGCCAGTCTATTAGGCAATAAAGGAGATAACGCCTTGCTACGGGCCGAGTTGATTGAACAAATAATTTTAAAACCAAGTTTTATCCAATCAACCCGGCCCGTAGTAACGCGTTATCCCCTCTTTCGCTTAATTGACTGGCTGAGTTCACGCGCTAAGGTTGTTCTGCAATCCGTACGCTCAATGACAAGGTTTAAACCTTGAGGTTTCCCAAAACAACATTATCCAGCAGATCAAATCCGATTTCAAAAGCTAGGATCTTCTAAATGACATGATAACAATCCAGATCACGAAGATTACATGAGCCCTCTTGAGATTTCTCAATTCAACCTTGAATATCTGGAGCTGCAGTGCGATCGTTCAGAAGAATGAATTAAATTTCAAAAGCAAGTAATTTTTACGTCGATATTCTCGACGCTCTTTTGGGTGTTGTTGGTTCCTTACGCGAATGAGACTAAATCAAATTTTGTGGATAACGGATAACGAAGAATAAAATTATTAAGAAGTTCCAACTCTTGAGGTTCCCTAAATCAACGTCATCCAGCAGATCCAATTGAATTCCAAAAGCAACTAACATTACGTCGATAATCCCGAACCACTTCCCCACCTTATGCATACTGGACGCAAGTAAGAGTGACTCGATTTTTTTAGACGACAGGATCACAAGATTACAATTAGGAAGGTTCAACCTTCTGAAGTTCTCTAAACCAACCACCACTAATGTTGACTAATGTTGACGTCTTTATTGGAGAGAAACTTTCCAGCTTTGTAGATTCTTGACGCAAGTGAGGGTCACTAAGATCTTCCAACTGACATGATAAGAATCTAGATCACAAAGATAACATATTAGCCCATTCGAGGGTTCTTAAACAAACTTTGAATATTTGAAGCCTTGGTGCGAGCGTTCAGAAGAATAAATTGAATTTCAAAAGCAAGTAATGTTTACGTTGATATTCTCGAGGCTGTTTTGCGCCTGGTGGATTCTTGACGCAATTAAGAGTCACTGAAATTTTGTGGATAACCGGATAACGAAGATTACGATCGAGCGTCGGATTGTAGAATGACCTTAGTGCGTAGACTTAGCCAGCCTAGTATGCAATAGAGAGGATCACGCGTTGCTACGGGCTGAGTTGATAAGACAAATGATTTCGTAACCAAGTTTTCTCTAGCTGAGTTAACGCGCTAAGGTTGTTCTGCAATCCGAACGCTCAATTAACAAGGTTTGACCCTTGAGATTTCCTCAAACTACATTATCCAGTAGATCAAATTGAATTCTAAAAGCAAGTAACGTTACGTCGATATTACCAAAACACTTTCCCACCTCATGGGTTCATGACGCAAGTAAGAGTAACTCGATTTTTTAGACAACAAGATCACAAAGGTAACAATTGAAGAGGCTCAACCAGCATTCAAGGCTTAATTGAAAATTCGATCCAATTTCAAGAATCCGTTATGTTGACGTCAATATTCATGAGCAGCTTTCCTGCTTTATGGATTCTGAACGCAAGTCGGGGTCACTAGGATCTTCCGACTGACATGATAAGAATCCAGATCACAAAGATTGCATAATAACCCACTCGAGGCTTCCCGAACAAACTTCGAATATTTGAAGCTGAAGTGCGAGCGTTCAGAAGAATAAATTAAATTTCAAAAGCAAGTAATGTTTACGTCAATATTCTCGTAGTTCTTTTGCGCCTGGTAGATTCTTGACGCAAGTGAGAGTAAACTGGCTCGTTAGCGAGGGAGGCAAAGGTGGATAAGGTGGTACTCGATTCCGAAGCCGGTAAATAAGCGAGAAGAGGAGTTGGAAGGTGGTGGCGATGGTAGGTGCACTGGTCCTTGGTAGAGGGCCGGAAAGGAAGAAAGAAGGTAATTACGAGACGAGCAGCTCCCGCGCACCGATCGCGTTCACCAATTCTGAGAATACGCGGCCTGGTTCTGCCCGGGATGTATGCGCATATTCAAGATAGTATGTTACATACGCGCGAGCTACTGACCGTACGTTTAACCCAACTCTCTTTCTCTCTTCCTCTCTCTAGTTTATCCTCTTTTTACCTCATTGCCTCTCTTTCTCTCTTCTTCTTCCAACAGCCTCATCCTCTTCATCGTCCTCGTCCTCCACCCCCTTCTCTTGTGTGCTCCACCTCGCGGTACGTGCGTTCCCCGAGGTATTTACATATATGGACCGCGGCATGGCGTGCACGTATCTTTTATCTACCATAGCAGTAATGGTGCTCCGCGTGCGTCCACCTCCTTCGTAAGTAAACGTGCAGATAGGCATACTGGGTGACATACGGGAAAAAAATTCCGAAGCAAGATGAGCCCCGTCAACATCATGGGGACATTCAAGGATATTTGGAGGGAGGCTGAAGAAGGGTCTTGAAAGACAAACAGGATCTGCGAAATTGAACGAGAATATCTTGTGAGAAAAAACTTGGACTTGGTAGCGACTTGGGTCATCTAGAGTTCGGTTTGAAGAGGCCATGTGTCGTTCGCGGATAGGGACGAGATCTGGTAGTCAAAAATGCATGTCTAACGTTTATGGTTGTTTCTTGACGAGAGGCAGAAGACTAGATGCAGACTTCAGAATGTGGGAGGTATTAGTTATGACCCTTGGAGGCGCATGGTACCCTGGGTTATAATTGGACTCCAAGATGAAAAATTAGGTCTCGCTCGTGGCCTGAAGCGGTACTTAGGAATTCGTCTTGAGAATGGTTAAGCCATGTCATAAATCAAGACTTAGCTAGATGACATTTTTCTTATTTGGGACCTTCAATTTCTCACCAGTCTAGTTAATTTTTCTTATTGATAGACTGGCAGTAGATACATGCGCGCAAAGCGAGTGTTTACGTCTTTGGAGAATCTTCCTCATAATTGATTCTCTTTATTACTACTCGACTTGAACTTACAATACTTTTGTAGATTCAAACTTTTGATTACTAAGACGTGATATTGATTTCATTTGAATAGTGTCACGTCTTTTGACTAATTGATTATGCGAAAACTGAGATAAGAAAAGCGATATCACGATCATGTTTAAATTTACCCTCAGCGAGAACCGATAAGTCAAGTACCAACCACATCCAACGTTGCTTATCTTCAATAATCGGACGAAAGCTGGTTTTGTGAGCGTGACATGACCGTTAACCCCTTGAATTTAGAAATGTGCGGAAACACCTCATAGAGAAAATTGGGACCTATAAGCTTTTTCATCAACTTTGGACAGACTAAAATAATTCATAAAGATCAAATGTATCTGGGAACTATTTGAAATACAATTTGAAATGCTCTAAATTCCTTATTTTCGAAGTAATAATGTTTCATTTTCAATACAATAGATGAGTCCCCAACCAAATAGATAGATTTCCAACCAATCGTTAAATTTTCAATCAAATAGTTGAATTTTCAACCAAAAAGAAAACTTTTCAACTGAACAGGAAGAACTTTCAACCAAGAGTCTAATTCCAAGCTTATGAATAAATTTTCAATTAAAAGGTTCGAATTTCCTTTCAAAATTTAATAGTTTATATTTGAGTTTCATTTTGAGCCAGGTCGAGTTTCCGGGTTTTTTGAGTCAGGTCGGGCTTTTTGGAAATTCTTTTTTCAAAATCCGAGAATTGAATTTCTTGCTCATAATTCATCTTTCCAAGTTGAAAAGTGAACAAATTGGTGGAAACACAGCCAGGCATAAAAATTCTGATCTAGGAATCAGACCATGCTTATTATATGTTTTCGAGGTCGCTGAAACCGAATTCAAAGATGATTCTACTCTATGACGTAAGGTTCTTGCCATAACCTCCGAAAGTCCTGAAAGCCACGAGAAGAGGAAAAAGATTTTGACTTTGAGATCAGAACTTATTTATTAAATGTTTTCATCGTCGCTGGAACTGGATCCAGAGTCCAAAATAACAATTTTCCATTGCCCAAGATTTTTTAGTCATGAACAAAGAAATTTCATTTTATCAGTTGAAATTTAAACCCATTTTAGACTCATTTTCAAACATCTGCTGGAAAGTATCAGTTTTAACTGAGAAAGAATGTATGAATTCTCAACTAGAGATGTAGATTGAAATAGAAATTCATTTCTAACAAAGCAGTTGATTTTTAAACCTAATGATAAAATTGTTGATACAAAAAAAAAAATATTTGTGAAATGAAACATTCATTCGAATAATAAACATTTTCTTTGATATTCATCTCTTTCCTTGAAAATTCAAATAATTCTGTATTAAATTAATGTTTTATTTGGTTATAATTTCATTCTAATTCGATATCCAACTATTCCATTTTTTATTGGAAATGTTGCCTTTGTAAAAACGAGAATTCTACTGCTTTGTATAAAATGGATTGTTTGAAGGGGAGGCAAAAAAGGTTCACACAAGAGAAGAAGTAAAGAAAGTAGTATATAGAGAAAGGAAGAAAAGGGAAAGGACCTAATCAGAAGATTGGAATAATATGATAGAAAGGATATTTAATCGATTTATTAGGAAGATTGGTAAATAAAATACCTATAGGAAGGACGGAGGGAAAGGAAAAGAACGGAGAAAAGGATATCACAAGGGAGGGAATAGAAATGGCGACAGGGTCATTGCAAAAGGGGAAAAAGCAGGTGTTCATGGAATCTCAAATTGAGTCCGAAAATGAGGAAGGAGAGAACTGAAAGAGTTGGTTCCGAAAAGGTTAAACTGAGTATGATGAGGAGGAGGGCATGGCCAAAGATATGGAAATAAGGGATAGTGGTACCAGTAATAAAAATAGGGGAAGGGGAGGGGACAAAAAGAAATGCGGCTCAAAACGAATAAGAATAAGGTAATGAGATTCCGAAAGTAGAGAGGAAGAAATAAAAGATGGATAGCAAGGTGGAAAAATGAAAAGTTGGAGGAGGAAAAGAAATTTTAATATTTTTGTTCCATCGTTCAAGAGGAGAAGGAACATGAAGCGCATATTAAGGAAAGGATCAAAAAAGCAGTTGGAGTAGAAACAGATATGAGGAATAGGGAAGAGAAGGTTTGGAGAAGATTGGATAAGGTGAATGGGGTTGTTTAATAGGTAAGCGTGGCCGGTTCCGAGCTATAAGAAAGGGGAAGAAACCTGAGCGAAGAAGTATTACAAGGAGGTAGGGATGAAAGGGAGAGGGCAGTATAGTTAACGCATTGGGAAAAAGGAGGAAGAGAGTTTTTCAGCGACCCTGGTATAGGAGCAGAAGGTAATAGGTTATAAGGACTTGGAAAAAAGGTATAAGGAAAGAAAAAAGCGGACAGGTGAAGGATGATAGGAAACTCAAGCTAAAATAAATGGTACAAGTTGATAAAAAGAGAAGGATTGCCGAAATATCTGGGAAGAGGATAGGAAGGAAAGACATAATCAAGAATAGGTAGATCTAAACTAGAGAATTAGACAAAAGGAGCAATTTGTTCGTGTAAGAAAGGAAAGAGAAAATGTAAATCATGCAGATAGGAAGAGGAGACAAAAGAGTAATCATAGGATGGTTCCATGAGAACCACTACTACATGTTTACACCTATCCTCATTCGGAATCATTATCCTGTGTGAAGACTGAAGTTTTGAACCCTTGATGAATGATCCATTAACTTTTATATTCCAATTCTTGCGACATAACAATAAAAGAAATATCCAGGACACTCAAAATCGAATGGAGGAACAATTCTCGACAATTCCCATTCCCGTTTTTTAGCGCTCGTCTTGAAGAATCTTTCAGTGTGCTATAGAAGTGGTGATAAAAAGACCTCTGAACTCTGACGGCCTAGCAAAATCCCTCGAAACGGCTCGGGAAGCGTGGCATTAAATGAAAAGCTTCCAGTCATTCGAGCAGTGAGACTCGTTCAGTCGTTGGAGGTAGCTACTGGTATGGGAATAGGTTGGTGGCTGGGCGTTGAATAGGTACTGCTACCAGAGGGTTGCGTTGGGCTAGGTGGTCGTTGGACTCAATGTGTTTGCGTTGGGCTCAATTCTCTCGCCTGCAAACGAGAGAACAAGCGCCTGATATAAGAGAGTGAGAGGGATAGGAATAACGACGGCGAGAGGGCCGAGCAGAGAGCAAAGGTGTTAACATTTGCTTTATAGCGCCAGCTACAACCCGGCAATGCTTTAATACTTATGTCGACCAGGCAGCACAACATACTTTGAATGTGTACTTTGTACGTGTATGTGTATCCTGGCGGTACCAGCACGAGGCGGCGTGCATACGTTAGTATTAGAAGGTGTACTTGCGCGAGTCATAATGTAGACCCGTTAAATACTAAAATGACCCACGGGCTTAGAGGCTGCTATGAGATGTTAATACGACCTGCTAGGAGAGGGCGCGTGCGCCTTTTCTCTCCTCTTCTCTCCTCTCCAGTTTCCGTTTCTCCCGAGCCACGAGCTCAATTTCTATTTCACGCTTCATACCTAACACCCGTCCTCCAACTTCCGCTTCTCTTTCTACCTACCATTTACCCTTTGTAATAAAAAAGACTAACTTCATTGTAGGGGTCATGTTATTGCGAACATTGAACTATTTATACTACTTGCAATACTAAACTCACGATCATACTGAAGTTAACCTTATTCTTATTCGTATCCTTAACCTTATCATAATCCTAATGCTTAACCCTATCCCTATCCCTATATGAACCTGCTTCCTTTTTCTGATCCTCATTTTTATCCTTCCAGCAATATTGCACTATCTATTTATAGAATAGTTCAATAGAAGTTCATTTCAATACAGGATTTTTCACAGGTGTACCTGTCCGTAGCCCATGAGGCGTAGAAAAATTGAGGAGGGGGGTTGACCTACATTACTTTCGTAATTAGTTACAGGGTCTGCCGCTTGATGCAGTGAAAAAAAGTTAGGGTGTTGAAGATTCTTTTTACATTATTCCATTTGGTTGTAACAAGAATGCCCCCACCATAAGACGTTAGAGAGGGGCAGAGGTATGATCTGCATGTCTTCTCTGATAGGGGTTTGACCTTGAATTTTTTTGTGACCAGTCACTTGAACGCATTAGAATCCCTCCGCACCATAATACGTCGAAGGAGGATTGGGGTGCAACCTTGCATTATTTCTGTGACCAGTAACAGGGATACCTTCTTCTTACCATAAAGCGTTGGGAAGGGGTAGGGGGTGATCTTACATATATTCTGTGACTGGGCACAGGGGTGCCCTTTTTATGAGAATGTTGAAAAAAGGCAGGGATGCGGCTTACAAAACATCCGTGATCAGTCACAGGGGGCCTCCCTGCTTCCAATTAAGCTTGAGAAAGATGAGGGGTAAGTACCTCTCATTAGTTCTGTGACCAGCAACAGAAGTTTCTTCTTTTTCTCATAAAGCATTGAGGAGAGTCAAGAATGTGACCTGGCATATTATTTATGATCAGTTGCAGGTGTAACTGCAATACTCTCCTGCAATAAGTTTGAAAGAGACATTATTTTTTGTGACCAGTCACAGGTACACCTACTTACTTCTATTAACGCGTTAGAAAGCGCAATATCCTCTCCTTTATCTTTTTATTTTCTCCATCTTCTCAATATCTCCTTTTTCATTATTCTCATGCCCTTTCTAGCATTCTTAACTTTAGAAATCATGTTATCCCAGCTTCCTTAACTTTGAAAGATTACACAGCCAAAGAAAAAAACCTGGCTTAGGGGTCAAAACACGTTCATAATATAATTAATAATCCAAAATTCAAGACAAAGTCTCAAATTTGTCCTTCCTTTAAACGTTTAATTTTTGAGGAAATTTTCTCGTAAATTGAGGAAATGAAAATCATTTCGGCCATACGTTCAATATATATGTATTTGCATTGATCAAACAATTGCTACAGACCGACGTTTCCACCCATCACTGGGTCTTTTACAAGGTACAAATGAAAAAATTTTAAAAGATTCTGAAAAGAAAAACGATAATAATAATATTTTGTGATGGAAATTCTAAGACGAATATATTCCTAAAGTCAAAACTAATTAAGATACAAACAAAAATCAATACATGATTAAAACATCGTCGACACGAAAAATAAAAAGAAAGGGCTGTTACACAATTGTAAGCATGTCAGATTTTTCTTATTATAATCCTCCTCTATTACAAAAGAAAGAGGAGATGATCCGTCCAAAAGTTAAAAAATTATGGACATAAAATCATTGTAAATAAATATAAAAAACTATGTACACAGTCAAGTGCTTGAAAGCCGTCAAGACGACATTTTGGAAACTAGAATAATATATAGAGGGTTGATCTGTTGTGAAACGAACTTGTTATGGTAAGAAACGTTGAG
>WSXT02198847.1:0-18949 GCA_011762715.2 Neuroterus valhalla
AATCCATTTTTTCAGCAAAATATAAGAGTTTTCAGCGGAATAATTGAATTTTCAATTCAAACAAGAAAAGTAACTTCCGGAGAAAAAGATAATTTTATAACGAAAAATCCATTTTTTCAGCAAAATATAGGAGTTTTCAGCGGAATAATTGAATTTTCAATTCAAACAAGAAAAGTAACTTCCGGAGATAAAGATAATTTTATAACGAAAAATCCATTTTTTCAGCAAAATATAAGAGTTTTCAGCGGAATAATTGAATTTTCAATGCAAACAAGAAAAGTAACTTCCGGAGAAAAAGATAATTTTATAACGAAAAATCCATTTTTTCAGCAAAATATAAGAGTTTTCAGCGGAATAATTGAATTTTCAATTCAAACAAGAAAAGTAACTTCTTGAGAAAAAGATTATTTTATACCAAAAAATCCATTTTTTCAACAAAATATAAGAGTTTTCAGCGAAATAATTGAACTTTCAATTCAAATAAGAGAAGTAACTTTCGGAGAAAAAGATAATTTCTTACCAAAAAATCCATTTTTTCAACAAAATATGTGGATTTTCAACGTACTAATTAATCAATCCATAAAGACGAATATTCATCCAAATAGTTGAATTTTGAACTAGAAAAGATCATTTTCCACTGAATATAAAACAGTTGAATTTCCAGTTAAAGAAATTAATTTTAAACCAAAACTGATGGATTCTCAGGTAAAATGATAAATCTTTAACTGGAATAAATGTATTTTATGCGGAAAAGGTGAATTCTCAAGCATAGAGTTATTTCCTACAAAAGAGGCGACTTTTTAACGAAGAAAATAATTTCTGAAAGAAATAGTATAATTTTTAAATTGAAAAATCAATGTTCAACTAAGTATTTGAATCTTTACTAAAAACAGATGAATGGATTTTCAACAAAGTATTCACATTTTCAATCAGAGGTGGATTTTATAATAGAATAATGCACCTTCAATAAAAAAGTGTCATTTCCAACAAAATCATTCCATTTTCAACCAAGCAGTTGATTTTTCAACTGAAACAGGATAAATTCGCAATGAACAATGTGGACAAGTTTTCTATTATAATTTAGATATTTCTCATTCGAAATACTACTCATCCTACTCAAAAAACTGTTTGAGATCATTTTTTCATTTAAAATTATGAAGAGGGGACTTTCTAATTTTAAAGAATTTTGAATTGGAAGAGCAATTTTCTAAATTTCCTCTTTTCTCAATTCGAATACTTGAAGTATTCGACCTCCCAGTCTTAAGTCAGATGAATGAGGAGAAAGCAAATAAAACATGACAAAATAATACATAATTTTGAAAAAATTGAGAAAATGATTTGTCCTATATGTTTGGGCTATTATCAATTCCATTATACAAACTTCGGTCAGCTAAATAAATCTCGGGGAGCAATAAATTTGGAAAAAGTTTTTTTTATAATGGATCAAAATCTAAATTCTTGCTCTGATAAAGTATATAGATATAGTAAACAATTTCAGAATCAGACAAATGGAACGTTACATTCTCCAAATCAAATGATGAGATATCTTTTAAATCTAAAATTAAAAAATCAAAATTTTGGATACTCAGTTTTTTCATTAGACTAATAATTTTTTTTCAAATAAACAAAAATGACTTCCTTGTTGGATGGAATGAGTTTTTGCTTTAATCCACAATACATTCAAAGACAAAGTCATCGCCTAAACAATGAAGTGATGTCCTGGTTTTCCAGTTCAGTAAGACCTTCATTCTTATGTAGTTTCTTTTCTCGAAATGCATCGAGAATTAGGTATGTGGCTTGGAAATGTAAATAGGGAAAAGAATGAGCGGCACGTGTAGAAAATGGAGAAAGAAGAAAAGGAGAAAAAGAGAGCGATAAAAAAGATAAGAACGCACGTCGTACACACTGACCTTTTCCTTGTCGAAGACCTGTCCCGGCAGAGCATGACCCTTGGAACTCCATTGGCACAGATGCTGTCCGCTGTATTCCGAGCAGACGACGTGGAAGCACGCGTGGCACTCTGTAGGACATAGAGATCCGCACATACAGCAACACAGACTCCGGTAAGAATGAACATGATTAACTACTACCCTATCAACTATTTCGCTGGTATCGATTCCGTTTGTCACACCATTCACAACCACAAAGCCGTTCTTTGTGGCTGCATCATTATTCCCGGTCAAATTTGACTTGACATTGTTATTATTGTTATTGTTACTATTATTGTTATTATTAATTGTAGTCTTGGAAATTTCTATTTCAACCCTGGTCACTTGATCGTTAGCAACTGAGTTATTAGAAACCGGCACTTGGGAGCTGCACCAGCACATGTGACTATGGAAGGACAATGGCCTGGCACAGGACCCAACATATTCACCACCGAAGACATCGATCGGGGAACTTTCGCTCGTCGATAGGTCCAATCGATCCGATTGCAGCTGGAACCCGACCAGCTGCGATTCTTCGTCCTGCGCCTTTGGTATAAAAACATCAGAATACGTGTTCTCCAAAACCTTGCCAGGTGACAATTGTTTTGGGTTAAAGGAAGGACAAAAGGGATTATTGCTCGTGGAGGAGGAAGAGGCTGAGGAAGATATTGATAAGGACACATTATGTGTTGAATTCGAAAACCCTATTTGACTCTGATTCGCGATTCGTCGCTGGGCGACAGTGGCGCCTCCTTTAGCTAAAGCGGCACGATCAACGTAGCTCCCGGGTGCCAAGGAGTCGTTTGGAGAACGGATGGACTGGTTAGCCTCGTCGTAGCCATTCTGCGAACTTTCGCAGCTCACTGATTTCTCCAGGTTGTTCGGGGGATTCGAGTGGCCTGATACCGATGAATACTGCACGAATGATACGTCCGCCGTGCAGTAAGTGCCGTTCCCTGTGGCAGAGAGCCTGCTCCCGGCGCTAATGCCAAATCCACGGGGACAATCTCTTTGCTGAGTGGCGACGATGTTCGAGGTCGTGGTGATCGACATCGACGGAGACGTGGAAGTCGTGCTGACAGATCCTGATCCTTTTCTGAGCATATAATTCTCAGAGTCAACGCTTAGCAATCGGGACATTGCCGGCGACTTGGCGATCTTGTTCTCATCGCTCTGACGATTCTCGTTCTTCGGTGATGGATGGTGGAGTAACTTAGGATCGCACTTGATCGACCTGGAGGTCGCGTCCTCAACCTCCTCCGCCGGCAGCAATCCCGCTGGGCTACGAAGTTCGTGGACCTTGCCGGGCAAGATCACAGACTGCACCTGTGCCACTGTCAAAGCGCTCGATGCGCGCTTCATCACTGATCACTTGGCCTCCTTGGCTCATTAGATAATAATTAGGTTTTGAGACGGTCCACGATGCACGAGCCACTCTCAGGCGAATCCTGTTCCTCCCTTAAATTACTGCCCTCCATCTTGACCAACTTTTATTCCAGCACAGGTCTTCTTTGTCTACACAGAAACTCGAGATGCAACCGATAACAAGGGTCCAAGAGTCGTTCCTAACACTCCGGACCAAGGTACCATCATCTTTTCATCTAACTGGCCAAGGTCAAATTCCAATGGAACTCTTCGTCCACTCGAACTAGGTTCTCCAACCTGTAACTCCTTTCAAATATAATTTCTTAGCCAAATTCCTCCGGCGATTACTAATCGCTATTGTCACGGTTCACATTAGTGCCGACGTAAGAGGAGGATAGATAGAGAAGAGAGCAAGAGAGAGATAGAGAAATCGAGACGGGCAAGAGAGATAAGGAATCTCTTGAGTGCGGGTGTCCTCGTGTAAATTCGTTTTCCACGAGTCTTACTCCTCCCTCGACGCACGACCTTTATTAACGCGAGATTCGAAGCGAAACGAAACCGGTTTCGACGCAGCCCACTATACAGTGCGCGCAATTTTCGCCGGAACCCACTACAGAAGTCTTGAACCGAGCGATTCGACAGGTTTTTCAAGCATCGCTTTTTTGTATCTTACTTCAAGAAAAAGGTTCTCGCACTTGATCGTTAATAACTCTCTTTGCTCCATTAGTATCATTAATTTGATTCTCGTGAATTCGTACAAGTTTTGACAATTTTATTATCAGACCACCGATATAATATCTCTCTATCAAAAAGCTCGTCAAATTCTCATTCTCTCAACTTTATCATAAAGTATTTGTTGCCAAGGAACTATATGCTATAATTTCGAGTGGGTCTCTTTCCTTTGTCGAGAGAGAATCGACGATCGATGCGCTCAGCGACTTTTACGAACTAGCCACAGACGATATCATCTTCAGGGATGACCCTCTTTTTCGTGGTTGGTGGGTCCGTCGTTAAATCTTTTTTAACTGGTTGGGATTTTGGTCATTTGATGTTAAATAGGTGCTCTCGCAACTATCAGAGTATCAGTAATAGGAGAGCGCTCGCAGTGGTTCACTCCCGACCCCAGTGGAAAAATCCACGGCTACTGCACTTCTTGTAGGGGCTCTCTGCACTACACGTATACACGAGTAAATCCGATACCTGCACTGGTACCACACTAACACTATCCACACTATTCACTCAACACTTCTGTTCATTTTGCCTGCTGTTCCTGCTTCCTTACCGGTGCCTCTTCCAAGTTTCACTCGCCTTTAATCGACACACTGTACCTTATTTGTAAGGAAGCCACGAACCAGTCGCGAATCCGTCGTCGTATCTTGGCTTTTGCCGATATTCGAGGCACCACCTATCTCGTTTCCTCGGGCGAAGCAGTGGCGTAGAAGTGCCGTGGTTGAGTTCCGAGCACGCACTGGTCGAGTCGAACCGAACGTCGAGCGACTAGAAGGCGAAGGAGACGGTGGACGAGTACTTCCTCCGGTTTCGTTTCTTTTTCCGCGAGAGACCACTTTCGGTGGCATTAGCGGGCTGATTTATTGTCTCTTGGAGGACAATTGTCGAGGATTTTTTGATAATTTTAACACTAAGAATACTGGCAAGAGACGGTAGCGGCTCAGCTCACAGCTGACCGGCCGGTTCGCCAGGTTCGGTCAATAGCCATAGCTCGCAGTTCGCACAAGAGTCGAGGACCGCAGCTCGGGCGCTCGTGCTCAACTTCGATTCTCCTCGTCGTGTGTCGGGCATCTTCGTGGCCTTTACCCGAGCAGACACGTACGCGGCAAACTAAGAACCCGAGGTATCAAGCATTGCTGCCAGCAGTGCTAGACATTCTCTCCTATGATTGTCGAAGCAGGCAGGAAAAAAGTTCGAATCGCAGACGCATTTGTATGCAAAGTCTCCAGTTTTTATCATTCCGGAAAGAAGGGAAAGAAACTACGATTCAAGAGTCAAAGCTTAGGTTTGCGTTTTGAAACGTTAATTTTCAGCTTTGTTTTCAACTCAATGTCCCTCCCTTCTAAAAGATATTTAAAATCCCTTCCAGTCTCGGGCCAAGGTTAATCACACAACTCTCATGAACTGATCATTTAGAAATAAAAAGACCTGGTTAAAATATCAATCTAGTGATAGTTTCCGTTTCCTTCTTGGTTTTCCAATTCAGTGACCACCCTAGATTCAGTTGATGAAGAATTCCGAAGATGATTTTCGACGAATGAAAGGATGACTCCATAGATAAATCAATTGTACGATAGTGCATACATGCTTTGAATGAACTATTCCTGGAAAGAAGAAATGCCTGACGGGCACGAATGACCCTTGAATACGCATTGAACTCATAATGATGGATTGAACAATCTCGATTACAGATATAAAACAACTGAGTCTAAGAGACTGATCATGAGAGGAGACGTGATTATCACGATTTGCATTATAATTTGGTCTTGTTATAATAATGATAAGATCTGTCATGACATAGTTTTATGTGTCATTACCAGGCCGTCTGGTAAGCTCTGTTGATGTTGGGTACAGTGGTCTACAACTTTTGGCTGACTCAGCAATTTAAATTATCAAATTTGTGGGATTTTTTAATTAGAAACATTTCCATTTTTTTTCGCAAAGAGAACAAAATAATAAATTTCGCAATCAAAGCGATAAAGTTTTAACTCAAATTTATCAGTTTTTAATTTTGACCGTCGCTACGTGTACCGGAGTTTTGGTACACTTTGACGAATTTTTTTAATACAAATTTTAGGACTCAGGAAAACGGCTATTTGTACCGAAATCTAGGTATAGATAGACGCATTTTTTCGGTACACAAAGACAATTATAAAAATGAGCTTTCAAGAAAAAAAAAAAAAAAAATTAACCAATCACAGATTATCCTTTAATAGAAAAAATCGACTTAACACTGGAATAAATGAATTTTCTATACCAAAAAAGACAAGAAGGCATTACTTCATGTTCAATTCATAAGCAGAATAGTTTAAGATTTAACAAAGACATGGAAATTCTTATTCAAAAAAAATGTCTAAGTCAAATTTTGGATTGAAAAAATTAATTTTCAACCAAGAATGAAACAAATTTTCTACCCTTGAGGCCACGTTTAATATGGGTCACGTGACCCAAATTATCGATTTTTTTGCAACAACTCACGTCCACACCGAAATAGATATCGAGTTGATATTTTGAGAAAAGCCTTAAAAAACAATAAACTACGTTTGTATACAACATTTTGTTCAAAATTTCAACAAAAAAAAATTGTTTGCGAATTTTTTTCGAAATTTTGAACCAAATGTTGTATACAAACGTAGTTTATTGTTTTCTAAGGCTTTTCTGAAAATATCCACTCGATGTCTATTTCGGTCTAGACGTGAGTTGTTGCAAAAAAAAGCTGTCGGTAAGGTAGGAATCGAGTAAGTTTAACACGGCCTTAAGGCCATGTTAAACATGGGTCACGTTTCCCAAATAATCAATTTTTTTTGCAACAACTCACGTCCGCACCGAAATAGATATCGAGTTAATTTTTTGGGGAAAGGCTTAGAAAACAATAAACTACGTTTTTATACAACATTTGGCTCGAAATTTTGAAAAAAAATTCGCAAAAATTTTTTTTTTTCAATTTTGAACAGAATGTTGTATACAAACGTAGTTTATTGTTTTCTAAGGCTCTTCTCAAACTATCAACTCGATATCCATTTCGGTGTAGACGTTGGTTGTTGCAGAAAAAAGATGTCTGTAAGGTAGGAATATGGTAAGTTTAACATGGCCTTAAGTAGAATTTTTAACCAAACGAGATGGAAATCGAACCCTATTGAACAAAAATCCAACTATTTTCCTTTGGGGAATTATTTCCTTTCAATTTAAGAGCCTGCTATTATGTTTTTGGTTAAAAATTTTACTATTTGGTTGGAGATAGAACTATTTTTTTAAGAATTAAATTTTCAGGTGAAGATCCATCTCCTTGGTGAAGAAAAAAACTTTCTGGTTAAAAATATATTTTTTCGGATTGAAATTTTACTTATTTAGTGGATTATTCGCCTTTTGGCACAAAATTAAAACTGTTCTATTGAAAATTTAACATTTTGGGTTTAAAAATTCTATTACTTAATAGAAATTAAATTGTTCTCTGGAGAATTGAGATTGGTTTAAAATTAGTCTTTTTCCGTTGAGGATTCAATTTTTTTTAAATTCGTTTTTTTCAGTCAAATTTAACAATATTTTATAGATACTGTGGATGTTTTATGGTTGAAATCTCGAATAATGCATCTTTCGTTGAGAATTCATACATATATTTTTTAAATTCGACTGTTTTTAGTAAAGAATAAAAACTCTTCTTGTTGATATATTAGAACTGTTATATTTTTTATAAAGAATTGTTCTTTTTTAATTGAAAGTTTGACTACGTGGTTGAAAGTGGAACTCATTTGTCAAGAAGAAATATTATTTTAGCATTAATTCGACTGTTCTTTAGAAAATTCGTACGTTTCGCTTGAAAGATCAACCAGTTGGTGGCCAATGCATCTCTTTGGTTGGAAATTAATTTTTTTTTCCAATTCATCTTTATAAATTGAAAATTGATATTTCCGGGTGAAAAATTCAAAAGTAAGATAAGAAGAAGAATGATAAAATAATTGATAAAACTTTGAAAGATAATGGAAATTAAATTTTTTAGACTCTGTTTTTAAATCCCAGGACTTTCCCAGGTTTTCCAGGTTTTTGAAAAAAATTCCAGGACGTTTCTAGGTTTCTAAACTTCTATAGCAACTCTGTTAACGGATGCGCATGTGCAAATTCTAGCGAGCAGAAAATCAATTCATTTTCGACATGTTTTTCCAACCTCGCCTTGTCGTAAAGCCAGAATATCGAATTTCCAAGAAGCTCCTTTCCCAAAACTGGGACAACCTCTTCTCGAATAATTTTATCGTAAGATCATTATGCAAGTATCAGACGAGTGACAATGCAGACACGATATCAAAGCGGGTCAATAAAATTCAAGCAGAGAGCGTAAGAAGAGCGATTTGGTAAATTTATTCGAAAACTTTTCTGACATTAGCTGCTGTAAACTTTTATGAAAGGATCTGTTCTTTTACACCCTCTGAGCAGAAAGATTTTTGTTTACTTTCAATAGTTGAAGGCACAATATAGTCGATTAAATTGAGCGTACGAATTTTAAAACGACCTTAGCGCGTGGACTCAATCAGTCAAGTAGGCAAGAGAGGGGATAGCGCGTCCAATCAACTTGGCCCGTGGCAAGGCGTTACCCCCTCTCTTGCCGACTAGACTGACTGGGTCCACGCGCCAAAGTCGTTCTGCAATTCACACGTTCAATTACATTTGATTATTTGAATAAATATTTTCCTTCTCTTCAACGAAACATAAATCTCTTCGATGGTACAACTCGATTTTCCACTTCCAGAAATTGAAAAGTAGGTTCAGACTAAGCTGCCGTACAAACTAAGAAGATGCATAAGTCCAATCTGACTCGAACTGAGAAAATCGAGAAAAGCTATCTGCTCAAAGAACATTTATATGGAATGGAATTTTGAATAATCTAGATACACTATTTGGGCTAAAATAATTCGCTCTTTCATACTTTGCAATAAAAAATTGATTTTTTAAACAATTTCTATTCGAAAATGGACTTAAGGGTTTTCATCAGTCGTAATATGTCGAAAATACAAGGCAAAAAGAACACATCTCCAAAGCCATAACAAACGCAAGGGCAAGCGTTACTTTTAGTTTGTAAACATTCTCCGCTCTCAGTCACTTTTACAAGGCAAGAAAGACGTGCAAATTTTAGGACACGCAAAGTGCTTTGCGTATCTTTTTCTGTTGTATTTTTCAACTTTTTCAACATTCCTCATTATTGAGTAGTCTTTTTTAGCAATAAATATTCATAATTAATAATTTTTATTAACCTACGGCAGAAAGGGGTTCAGACTTCTGCGCCAGATTCTCATTATACTTTTGCATAATGAATTGTCTGATTTTTGTATTCTATTTTTGTGTCTTTTTTTCTCTTATTTCGTAGATCTTCTTGGAGAAGAAGTTAATTAATTCTCGCTTCTTTCCTCTGCTTATCAATTCCATACCATCATGAGTATTCCATCATCGGAATATTCTAACGTCTGGTGATTAAATATTCAAGTTTTAACACCACGTGCAGTATGTGATCAGTAACACGAGTTTTCTGTGTGCACAAACTTGCCTCCACATTTTGAAATGCTGCCGATCATATAGTGATCGGTATTGCACACGAGGTCGAAGTCGCATTAACTTATAATGATAATGTTAATGCCTCCTCTCTTAAGCGCGTTATAGAAAGAGCCAGCCGTGGGTGTAATATAGCTAACCTTCCGGCTAGGCTGTCGCACACACCTTGTTCGCCTTCGACTTGACTTAATCGATTACTCGGTTAATGTATCGCGTTGTAGAGAAAATATTCATGCTGCTGATGCTTCTTAGAGGAGCTGCTGCTGCTGGGATAAAATCAGGTGTACTGGTAAGAGGAAAAAGCTTGGTTCTGCCTGGCCTTATTTAAAGAGAAATTGTAATTCAAATCTAAAGATTGCTGTCCTCTTGTAATGACTGTTTCTTATCCCTTGAATAAACCAGCGATACTTCAAAATAATCCTAGGTAATTTCCATCAATTTTGTATCCCGCTGCAGATGTTCTACCATGAGACATATTTGCTAACATTTCAGAAAGTATGAATAATTATATATAATAACGAGGACGAGTATCTTATATTTGCCCTTCTAACTTGCCCTGAAATTTATTTTGGTAAAAAATTGTTCTTTTTTCCGTTGAAAACTCATATTTTCTGCGGTTACATTCAGAAGTTTTTCTTTTAAATTCAAATTTTTCTTTCAATTTCATGTTTTTCTTTTAAATTCAAGTTTTCTTTTTAACTCGAGTTTTTCTTTTCAATTCAAGTTTTTCATCCGAATTCAAGTTTTTCTTTACGGAAGCTAATTTATTTTGTACAAAAATCAACTAGTTCGTATTTCGGCAGTTACAAGAAGAGTTGATAATAAACACGTGCCTCTTTAGATCTCCAAAATACGCGTTTATTGTTCCGATATTTGACGAAATGTGCTTGTTCCCAATGTCAAATTTCAATATAGAAGGATCTTTAGTTGGCAAAGCTACATGATTAATGATTATACGAGGATGACCACCTTATATTTGCCCTTATAACTTTCCCTGAAATTTAAATGAGTAGAACATTGTTTGTTTTGTTGGAAATTCGTTTTTTTTTTGTTGTTACACTTCGAAGTTTTTCCTTTTAAATTCTAGTTTTTCTTTTAAATTCAAGTTTTTCTTCCAAATCTAAGTTTTTCTTTTAGGTAGCTAATTTATTCTGTACAAAAATCAACTAGTTCGTACTGCGGCAATCACAAGAAGACTCGATAATAAACAAATGCCTCTTTCGGTCTCCTGAATACGCGTTTATTTCCCCGATATTTGACGAAATGTGTGTTTCAATTTTTTTTGTGTAAAAGTGTCAAATTTCAATATAGAAGAATCTTTAGTTGGCAAAGCTACATGATTAATGATTATACGAGGATGACCACCTTATATTTGCCCTTATAACTTTCCCTGAAATTTAAATGAGTAGAACATTGTTTGTTTTGTTGGAAATTCGTTTTTTTTTTGTTGTTACACTTCGAAGTTTTTCCTTTTAAATTCTAGTTTTTCTTTTAAATTCAAGTTTTTCTTCCAAATCTAAGTTTTTCTTTTAGGTAGCTAATTTATTCTGTACAAAAATCAACTAGTTCGTACTGCGGCAATCACAAGAAGACTCGATAATAAACAAATGCCTCTTTCGGTCTCCTGAATACGCGTTTATTTCCCCGATATTTGACGAAATGTGTGTTTCAATTTTTTTTGTGTAAAAGTGTCAAATTTCAATATAGAAGAATCTTTAGTTGGCAAAGGTACATGATCATACGAGGATGACCAGTGACCACCTTATATTTGGCCTTCTAACTTGCCCTGAAATTTAATTGAGTAGAAAATTTTTTTTGTTACACTTGCGAGTTTTTCTTTTAAATTCAAGTTTTTCTTTTATATGTAAGTTTTTCTTTAAGGAAGCTAAATTATTTTGTACAAAAATCAACTAGTTAGTATTTCGGCAGTTACAAGTAGACTCGATAATAAACACATGTCTCTTTCGGTCTCCTGAATATGCGTTTATTTTTCCAATATTTTACGAAATGTGTGTTTCCGATATTTTTTGTGTAGAAGTGACAATTTTTAATGTAGAAGAATCTTTAGTTGGCAAAGGTACATGATTATACGAGGATAAGTACCTTATATTTGTTCTTCTTACTTGCCCTGAAATTTAATTTAGTGGAAAATTGTTTGTCTTGTTGGAAATTCGTATTTTTTGCCGTTGCACTTGCAAGTTCTTTCCTGTAAATTCAAGTTTTTCTTTAAAATTTTCTTTAAAATATTGAATTTCAACCAGGAAGATTTACTTTTGTATCAAAAAAGATCAATTTTGAACCAAAATAGAATAGCTCCAGTTTTAGTTACTGAAAAATATTCAATTCCGGCAGAAATGCTTTTGTTTTTTTTTATTCCTGTTATTTAGAAATAGTTCGATTTATTATTTATAGTTTGAAAATACATAAGCGTAGAATGAAACGATATACAAGTGGTAATATATGCGATTTTTTAAATCAATTTAATTACTAATAACAGAGAGAAATTTCTCTCTGCAAATAATAATCTTTATGTGTTCGCAGTTTTCTATAAGCATCATGGAGTCGGCTCGCTGAGATTTGTTTCTCTTCTCCTGTTTTTTTTTCAATTGGTTTGTTTCAATAACTGGAAATTTAGGAACCAAGTATTTTCGAATACCAATTGAAACTGAAATAATGATTTATCAATTAAATGAATGTTTTCAAATTAAATAATTAGAACATAGAAAGTGTTCCAAGTTTGACTATTTTGCATTCAAAGTTCTCAGAAAGATACTACAATTATATTAAATGTAAGTTAATGTTTTTCCGGATGAATAATTTATAATAAAAAATGTGAAAATTTGATATCAGATAAAAAATTTTCATTTGGAAAATAGTACACTTTCCAATTAAAAGTATTCGAATTTCGTTAATTTGGAATTTAAAGTTCTGAATTAGACCGTTGAGAATGCTTTCGAATTTGCAATGTTCGGAGTCAAATAGTTTCAGAGAAAATATAATTCAATTGGAAACTGCATTTAGTTTCAGATAAATAATTTCAAATCGAGAAGATTTAGAATGTGAATATAAAATAGAATTTCTATCAATTCGAAATTAAACAAATTGGTCTAGAAAATAGTCGAAATCTAGCAATTTTAAATTGAACATGAAATTAGGAAGTTTTTGATAATTTTGAAAGAGAAACTTTCAATATTCAATAATTTTGGATTAAAATTTAAAAGAAGACTGACAGTTCCGAATTGCAAGAATTTCAATAGGATTAAAACTGAGATAATGGGACGATTCCCAAAAGAAGAGGATTAACGGAAGTTACTTACAATAACATATTTTATTTTTTTATTTTACATCTCTGACCAAAAGTGGAAAAAATAGAATAATTGAGGATTGAAAGTGTTGAAATGGAATGCTGCTAAAAAATCCCTCAAAATCAGAATAATTTAGAATTGATTGAATGTTTCAAATTATATAATTTTCAGTTTAAATCTTAAAAATAGGCCAATCATCATTTGAAACATTTCTATTCGGACTTAGATAAGTTCGAATTGGTATCTGTCTGAGATGAACATTTCTGAATTGACCTTTGAAATTATAACATTTTGGAAAAATCTTTATCTATGAACGTTCAAGATTGTATGATTTCATATTTGAAGTTTAAAAACGCATATTTTAAATTTGAAATTGGATAATTAGGAAATGAAAGCTTTATAAATTAATAAATTTCATATTACAATATTAAAGTTTAATATATTTGGATTCAAATTTTCAAAATGATACAATTAAAAAAAAAGAGCAAATTGAGTGTTATAATTTCTAAATAAAAGCGTTCAGGATTAAACATATTTGAATGGAAAGCTAAAAAAATTAGAATAATTGAAAATTGATGAAATGTTTGGAATTAAACAACTTTTAATTCAAAGTTTGAAATAGGACAATTTCATATTTAAAGTACTTAAAATTTCATCATTTTTGGATACGCATCCAAGCTCTCCCTATTTGGAATCAAAAAGGTTTAAATCGAAAAATGTCAAAATTGAACATTTTTACATCGTAATTAGGACTATTAAATTTGAATTGTTTCAAATCCAGAACGTTAGAAATTTAAAAAATTTCAAATTCAATGTTTGACAATTGTATATTTTCTTTTTTAAATGAATGCTCAGCAATTGAAAGCTGTATTCATTTTATCAATTAAAATTTAAAAACTAATTGTGAATAAAAATCACGTTCAATTGATAATATGAGGCTTGGAATGAAAAAATCGACCGAAGAGCACAATAAATCGATTCCCTGTTTTCTAAAGCTCCAGATGTACAAAAATATCTGCTATCAAATGAACCTGGTCTAATGGCACTGACAAAATTTGTTAATCGAAATATTTCGTTTTTCTTCAAGTGGTTCTGTTCAAAAATCCATTTCTCCACCTCTGGTATCCCCTGCTACCTACTATATTTTCTAATGAATTTAGAATTGTGCTCTTAGGTCGATCTCTTCATTCCAAACCACAACATGTTATTCTTCGGAATCTGTTTCGAATCTTCGAAATTGTAGAACGAAATTAAATCATTATTGAAAACTAATATTTTCATGACTCAAAATAAATGGAACAAAAGAAGGTATTGACTTTTTCGACTCCTGATATTAATTGGAGAAAGAATATTTGCATTGTTGGGATGAGTTTGATGGTATCGGTTGAAGATAATTATATTTTATAGTTTGCAAAATAAATGAACCAATGCTTGGATAAATAACTAATTTCAACCCGAAATTATCAACATTTATAGATTTCAATTCAAATTATCACACTATTGTAGTATTTTAAAATTTGTAACTAAAAGCCTAAAAAAATAATATTGCTGAGTTAATTATATAGCGTAGGCCAAAAAATATACAATTTTGTTGATAGTCAAATATGTTTTAATTTAAACGTCCAAATTTCAAATTTATGTATAGGTTCACAAAGATTGTTCCTAAATTGTTCTGGATAAAGAAACTAATCAATCGAAAATGGATGATTAAAAATTCAGTGATGTTCAAATCAAACATTTCCGACTCATTGTACCTCAAAATATATGTACTTTTTTTGTCCAAGTGATTAAAGTGTACAATTTATAAGTGTAATTATAGTAATTTTGTTCCATATTTGATCATTATTAATTGGCAGTGCAATAATTCTCGTGCGCTGTAGCGCGCGTATAATATTGCAACTTTTTAAGTAAAAACCTTAAGTAACTCATATCTTAATGAATCATGCAGAGACTATATTGCCTTTAAAATATAAAATTAGTGTCCTGAATTTATTGTTATAACCTGGTAAATGAAGACCGAATGAAGACTCGAGTCACAGTAATAGCTTCGATCAATTAACTGCTAATTGAAGTTACAGTTAATTGAATGGAGCTATCCGCCTGTTACTCATGTGAAGTAGCAAAAGACGATTCCCTTAATAAATTCAATAAACTCAGTCACTTTCGCTTCTCGCATATCTTTTTTTTCCAATTCCAAGGAATTTTCTAGAACGAATAAAGAGTTTAGACAATGAATTATATCATACAACTGACTCGAGGCATTGTACTAAAATTCTTGGTAGTTTAGTCAACCGGTATTCTGGTATAAAAATAATATGCTATTCTGTTAATATTGACTCTGAACACAGATAAATCTGTTTGTATGTAATCCGATTTTAGGAATCACTTCTCTCGTCCGTGCCATGAATAACAATGAAAAATGGGCGAAAAGTACTTTTCCTTTTGGATATCTTATCAAGGAGGGGGATTTGGAATTTTAACTGCATCGCGCATCTTGGAAAAAAAGCTTCCATTATCACCTTTCCTCTCGCTCTTATCTAAGCTTTGTGCAGAGTGATGACAAAGGTGTGTGTGAGTAAAACTTGAACGCGCTTCAACGACCGAAGGGTTCTGCAGAAAGGGACGTGAAAGTGAAAAGCAGCTTTCCAGGGTGTTCTGGTAGAGGGAGTGGAGAGGGAGCTCGGGGACATGGGAATATGGGATGATCGAATCTATGCACACGCATGCGCATCGCATTCAGAATCCTGTTCAAGGTCGCGCTCAACGCCGTTCCTCAATTTACAGTCGCCCCGCATGCAACCGGTATTTGTCGTTTTTTTTTTTAAATTGATATATAACCGTGATTAAAAAGTGTTTTTAAAAAGGGAAAACGAATAATTCATTCCAGATTTCAGAAGAGAATTGAAACTTCCGGAATCAATAAGTACTCTCCATACTCTTCCTGTTTTCGCAGGAAATAAATTATTTCACAGGAAATGAATTATTTCACAGAATGTCATAACCGTGAGAGATCATGGACAAACGAAAATGTTAACAAAAAGAAACAGAACTTGATTAAAACTTAATTTTGAAAAACTTTCTTCAGGGCATTGGATAAACGGAGTTAGAATTTTATTGTGGTTTTTTAGACGGCCCTGTCTCCATATATCATTTGATTTCTCACATTTGGCCTGATAGAAATAGAACTCAGGAAATATCCGGGATCTCACGTGGTTCTGGGGTGTATAGAATGTTCTGTGAAATCCGCAAATACTTCTTCGGTGTCAGAGTTGTGTATACATAAAAAGTGCAATTAAGTCTCAAGGACACTTGTACTATCTACCCTCCCCTTCCCATTCATCTGATCACACTGCATTTCTCCGTTTCAGAAAATAAACATTTTCACACAAAGTATTCATTAATGGCCCCAAGGTCATGTAAGAATCCGGATATTTGTTGAGTTTTGTTTCTTTAAGTCTAAAAGTGGGAAATCAAATCATGTATGCATGGATTCAGGGCCGTGTTGATCAGCTCGAAAAGAATTAGCCTGTTTCTAAATACCTCCATTTCACAGAAAAAAAGTACAATTTAGGACGATCACGACAGAAAATTTAACTCAGGAATCATAAACCATTTCAGGATAGAAACAGATTTTCAGCGTCTGTAAAAAAAATTTTTCGTAATAAGCCTTATGATATTTTAGGAAACAACTAATTTTTTTTTTTAAACACTTTCAATGGTAAAAATCGACTCTCTAACTTGAAAAACTAACCCTTGTAATGAACGTTACTCACGTTTCTCAACAAAGTACAGCAATTTTTAAAAGTAAATAAGTCTTGTTATATTCAATTAGAATCCCGATATGAATTCAGCAGCTTATGCTGTAATACGTGCGGAATATTCTCTTCATAAATGATTGTTCTCTTCACAAAACTTATTATTTTTTTTACATTTGCACAAATTACAGTTAATTAATATTTTTTGTTCCTGCTGGAAATAGTTCATACGGCCCTGATGTTCGATTTCGAGCGAACCCCGCTTCAACCCAAGGTCATTCTAGGTCATTAAAAGAACCATCCTTATATCAAGATTCTGATGTACTTAAATAGATTACAGAGGTTTGACTTGATGATTTCATTGTTTCCTAAGATTTTTTATCAAACTTATAGTCCATTTTCAACAGAAAGAAAAGTATGTGACTTGCAGAATTAAAAGGGATAGTTTTTATCTCCATGAGTGTGGTTTTATCAACTGTTTGTTACCTCCATATTTTTTTATTATTTACACAATTGCTCAGAAATTAATTAGAAGATGATAGAAAGCGTCTTTCATTACATTATGATTGTGGCGATTTTTTCTATTCTAAGGGCGTATGACGAATTTCAAGGTTTCTTTTGTTCGCTTATTCCAAAAACCGTTCAGATAGATATACTTTGTAAGGATTTTGTTGCAGAGGAACACAATAGAAGCCAGACAACTATCGTTCGCAATTCGCATGAAGAGGTTTAAAAATAAACCAATCAAATATTATAGTGACGTTTTTTTTTTTACGCAGCCAAGTTAATTCAAGAATATTCAGAGTACCTATTGGCGTTGAAAAAACATCAAGGAATGAATATTAATGAGAATTTGAAAATTAAATGGTCAAAAACTAACGTAACTGTCAATGAACGTTTAAATATTATTGGGACATCAAAATATTCCCAAATAACATATTTATTTGAAAATTCATTCTTCACATTTGAAAACAATTCTTATTATTATCAATAATAATCAATAACCATCATTATTACGCTCCGTGACCTTGCTTCTTTTTTATCAGAACCGCATGACTTCTGAACGTATGATTAAAAAACGAAGTTCATTAAATACTCCTGAAATAATTAAGTTACGTAATTAATTTTGTAACAAGCAGTCCCCTCATTCATGATATGCTCTGGATATTCACTGTTTCAAGAATTAAATAAATACGGAAACATTATTTATGAATAAATATCTTAACAATATCTATAACGCAATTTATGAATCAGTCTTTCTGGTTTTTTTATTCTTAAAGGAGCCCCCTTGAAAATTTGCAGGGGCCTCTACGTTTCTAGTTACGGCATTGAGATCATTCGATTTCTTGTCGGCAGTTTCCGACCCTATGCGGCCACTATGTGCAACTATGTGGCACACTTGGTCTCTAGACTGAACACGAGACATTTACCACGAGTCCTGACGATCAAGAATTCAGCCAATAACTATTTTTATTTACTTCAGTGTAATATTTTTAATCAAATCTCATAAGGAGTTAATTTGAACATTAAAAATTATATAAATTATTCCAACTAACTTCTTCTAAATATAGATAATTTTTCAACTGAGTCTTAAATTACAAAAACTGTACAATAATTTTATGTTTTAACCTTTTAACATTCCTCTTACACTAATCGCAGAGAGTCACCTATTTACCTTTTGTCAAGTATTCGGAAACTTGTCACCTATTTCACCAACACTGGACCCCCGAGATAAGACCCCTTCTTATTATGTCATCTCGTGACTTTGCGGTCTAATTTGCATTTTTTTCAATACAGCAGGAAAATGATCTCTTCATCAATTGGTAATTATCAATAAAAAAGGTTCATCCTTTATGAAAATAAAAATCTACATTTGTATAAAATAAACTATTTGGGGACCACTGTATTTAAGGTCATGTTAAACTTACCGATTCCTACCTTACCGACATCTTTTTTTCACAACAACTCACATCCACACCGAAATAGATATCGAGTTGATATTATGAGAAAAGCCTTAGGAAACAATAAACTACGTTTCTGTACAACATTTTGTTCAAAATTTTCAACAGAAAAATTTTTTTGCGAATTTTTTCAAAATTTCGGACCAAAAATTATATACAAACGTAGTCTATCGTTTTCTAAGGCTTTCCCCAAAAAATAAACTCGATTTTTTTTTTGCAACAACTCACGTCCGCACCGAAATAGATATCAAGTTGGTATTTTGAGAAAAGCCTTAGAAAACAATAAACTACGTTTGTATAGAACATTTGGTTCAACATTTAAAAAAAAAATTCTGAAACAAATTTTGTTGTTGAAAATTTTGAACAAA
>WSXT02198858.1:7312-18948 GCA_011762715.2 Neuroterus valhalla
TCCAAGAAGTCGCATTTTCGTGAAATCAACAGCTCGTGAAAGACGCTCGTAAGAATTTCAAAGGGTGTCATATATCCTTCTCTAGAGTCTCTAGACCCCAAGCCTAGTTATGTCATTTCTAGTCTGTGGGAGTATATTAGGATCGAGATTAGGATCTAGATAAGGATCGTTTACGCTTCTCTTTCATGTCAAATTTACAAAGGAGCTTTTGCACAATTTTCCAGCAGCTTGTGTACATTAAAAAAATCTTCATAATTATCAGTACAACAAAACTTGAATCGCAAAAATCGGACTATATTTACTCATACTACGATACGATAATGAAATAGCAAAAATCGCAAAAGAAGCCCGATTTTTACGATTTAAACTTTGTTGTAAAGCTAATAACAATTGCATGTCAAATGTTAAAAAAACTGTTTGGAAATCTCGCAAAATTCAAGAAGTCGTATCCAGGTAATATCAATAGGTCGTGAAGGATGCTCGGAAAAATGTTAACGGGTGTCATATATCCCTCTCTAGAGTCTCTTGACCCCAATCCTAGTTATGTCATTTATAGTCTGTGAAGGTATATTAGGATCAAGATTAGGATCGTTAACGCTCCTTTTCCATGTCACATTTACCAGGCGATTTTTGCACAATTTTCCAGCAGCTTGTGTACTTTAAAACCCCCACATAATCATCAGTAAAACAAAACTTGAATCCCGAAAATCTGACCATTTTTAACTTATATAACGAAACGATAAAGAAATAGCAAAACTCGTAAAATTTGCCCGATTTTTGCGATTTAAACTTTGTTGTAGAGCTATTTACAATTACTTATCAAATTTTGAAAAGAATTGGTTGTAAATTTGGCAAAATTCAAGAAGTCGCACTTCGTGAAAACAATAGGTCGTAAAAGAGGCTTGTAAAAATTTCAACAGGTGTCATATATCCTTCTCTAGAGTCTCTAGACCCCAATCCTAGTTATGTCATTTCTAGTCGTGATGGTATATTAGGATCGAGATAAGGATTGTTAACGCTTCTTCTTCATGTCACATTTACAAGGCAATTTTTGCACAATTTTCCAGGAGCCTGTGTACATTAAAAAACCCTTCATAAATATCAGTACAACAAAACTGCAAGAAGTTGGATCTTCTTCAAATCTATATGTCGTAAACGACGCTCGAAGAAAGTTTCGACCAGTGTCATATATCCCTTAATAGACAAGTTGTCTTTTGGGTGCTGTCAGCGTAACGGTTATTTTTTGACCTACAGCGTAACGTCCGTGACGTCACATTCATGAAGTCACAGCGTAACGGTACCAAAATGTTTTTATGAAATAGGTACCTACCCACGACATCTCTCTACCCCCGTAAAAGGAACTTCGTTTAAAGAAAAGAAGGAAGATTCCTCGTAAGTTTTAAGTCAGGTGTTAGAATGTTTTATGTGATAAAAAACGATTTCAATTATTTCAAGGCTTATGTTCGGAGAATAGATACACGTCCAGTTTATTGACTAAGCTCTTATAACCCGGCTGATGATAAACGACGAGAAAGTTATCATCATTTGTAACGATTGCTGAAGAAACTTTTGTATTCTTATACCATATTTTTATGAGGATCAACCGAGTGATTACGATGGAACACAAGCGACATCTGTTACAAAAATTCTTTTTTGCTTCAACGATTTTCAGGTGAAACAGAATCAATGTCAAATTGTCTCCTGGGGGACAGCATAAAACTTTGAACGGGAAGTTTCAAGCAGAAAGTTTCCAGTGGCAGGTTTCTAACTTAACGCCACTTTCTTAAGGGTAAGCTACTCTCGGAATAGATAGCCTGGAATAGGGTTACGAAGCGATTCCTTTTGCTTCAGGAGTGTCACTAGAATCGGAGTTCCGGAGTTCCGCACCGTCTCACGTCAAGTGGTCCAGTACAAACGTCTTTATAGGCTGCAAGTCTGCGTTCTTGTTTTCCTCTCTCTCCTCCTCCTCTTCTTCGTTGTCATCTTGTTCTTGTTGTCTTCTCGTTCTTGTTGTCATCTTCTTCTTGTTGTCTTCGAGGCTCAGCGAAACTGTTCAAATCGACCCGTGGATACTTTCGGTCCTTGAGTTCCTCTTCTCCAAGGAGGCTATGAGCTTTAAGGAAAGCTAAGAGGTGGAGTGAAGGATCCTCGAGTGATCTTGTAAATGCTTTCACCTTTAAATCGCACGATGTGGCTTCGATCTCGTCTTTCCGTAAAGTGAAATGCATGACGCTTCCTTTGAGCACGCACTGTAGACCTCGGCAATTACTTCAACTCTTGTCGCACGAAGTCCATGGGTCAAAGGTTTTGGTCTGAAGTTGCTAGAGTGCGTGTATGCCTCTCATCTGCGGTTATGAAATTGATCGTTAATGGTGGTAGGATGCAATGCATTCAGACTTGTTGGAGGATTTCCGTATGGTGGATTATAAACTCAAGTACAATCAGAAAAACATTGCATGCTGGTCACAGAAAGGAAAGAACACGCATCCTATATTGTTTTAGATGTGAACCTATAAGAAAATCATTTTCGTTTGTAGCAATGATACTTTGTTTTTATTGCACTGTTGTACTTCTAATATCTGTATCGTAATTCCAATGAATCAATTCCGAGTTTCTCTTTGTGATTATCAAAAGGTCATTGAAACAACCCGGAAGAATATTATCCAGCTGAAATCTTTGATGTTGTGGGAATCGTCTAATAGCTCGTTAATGATGTAGGTATTACAGCTGTCCTTTGTTGCGTCCATAACATGTCTGAGAACATCATGGTTAGAATTGATTTGATGCTCACCTTATCAATGATCATTGTCAATGCACTATTTCAGAGGTGTCCAACGTGTGGGCAACGATGTAAATCACTTTCACTCGCCAATCCCCTCTCTTCCCACTTTGGACGCGTACATGCGGTGATCGCGATGTGGAAAGGGGTCATCGGCGGCCGGGCTGTTTGAACAGTGCGCTCAAGTAGGCGTGGTCAGGCGTAGTCAGACGAAGCCCGTGGTGGAACGAGAAGAGAATCTTCGATAAAGTGCTGGGAGATGGGGAAGAAAAGAGAAGCGCGCCAACCTTGCGTTGGACACCCCTGCACTATGTAGTAGAGTCGTGAACAGCTGCGCAAATGCCAAAAAAAAAGTTGGGATTTTGATTTCCAATTCAGGAAGTTGTCTAGTCTGATGCCTTAAGAGTCAAAATGTATCTTCAGGTTGGTCAAATAGGTGCTCGTTTTTATGTTGTGTTGTGCCGTGCGCCGCAGGGAGTTGACGCTGTTCGGAAAACTGAGAGAGCAAAACGATTAACTTTGAAATGACGCCAAAATAAGCACGATTAACCGATTTTATTTATAAAAAATGCCTGCTATTCCTAAAAGTACGTACAATATTACAGTATGATTGAATAACTAAGAAATCACTTGATAAATAAGCAATAATCAATTTGTTTAAACACTATTCTTGCACAAAAATCGATCAAAAATAGCATAAGTAAAATGCCTTGTAAGATCCTATGCATTAATGTGCGTTTACTAGTAGTTGAAGTTGTTATAAGCTACGAAAATAATTTTCACGCCCCCTGTGATCTCTTCGCTGGTCTTATACAAGTTTGAAAAAAATTCGTGATTTTCAAGAAACAAAAGTTGTTCCGTCGCAAACTTATGCAAATACTTTCCTAATATAGTTTTTTACAGTTGAATGATTTTCGTGAAACAATAGAAAAGACTCGAAATTTCATAAATTTATGGTATTTGAGATTGTCTTAGCATTTGAGACAGTTCGTGCTATATCGACACTATACTAATACATTTCTGTAATATTTTTGATGCAAATGTCGGCCCGTTTCATTCTTTCTTTTTTTTCTACAAATCTTAGATGTTCTACATTGTTTTTTCATTAATCTATTGGTTTTATCAATCACAATTCTTCAACATTATTTAGACACCATATATTTGTCGCAAAAATTTTTATTTTTTTATTTTTCGAACTCATTTATTCAGATAAAACTAAAAAAGTTTGTTGTCTCCAAGGAATCATTCTTGAGATAAGGACTATTTATGATAATGATAATATAATTATGTGGTTTCGGATATTTTAATAGCGACTTACCTATAGCACTTACAAATTAGAATCAAAATCAATTTTCAACTTCAAGTATCACTGGTAGTTTTGTTACGCCTGTCGTGAGAAAGAATTACGACAATATTGATGAAGGAACTGTATATATTTCTGTATACAACTGTATTTATCTGTCGAATTAATTTTACTTTTTGAAAGTCAAATTCATATACATAATTTTTTTTATAAATACATCGTATTTTCTTCTAAAAAAACTGAATTTTCATTAATTTTTCCTCTTGGAGATTAAGTTGTACGTTTGTAATGAAAAGAAATCCGATAAAATCTATCGAGAGTAATATAAAAGAATAAAGTTCTATTTATTTGATTACTTAAATCTTAACGTAAATTTCAATAATGGAATGCTAATTAAGAAAATTTAACATTTTTTCCCGTAGATTTTACTCATGGCTATTTTATTTTTCTAAATTCTGTCTTTGGATTCGAAGTGAGCGACCTTAAAAACCCTTACATATCTTGTATCTACTAAATTTATTTATAATTCAAAAAATCAAACGAATTTTTTTTTAATTTTTGGACTGCAACTCATCCGTCATTTTTGTTGTTGAAATTTTGACTCTGGATTCGAATTCAGCGCCCTTGAAAACCTTTGTTTATCTTCTATCAAGTAAATTGAGCTAAAATTGCAAAAATTAGGCCGATTTTTTGGAAATTTTGGTCGGTAACTCATCTACCCTTTTGTTTTTCAAAATTCAGGCTTTGGATTCGAATCCAGCGACCTTAAAAACCCTCATATATCTCATATCAACTGAATTGATTATTAAATGCAAAAACTTAACCAATTTTTTAAAATTTCCGACTGCAACTCATCCTTCATTTTTGTTGTTGAAATTTTGACTCTAGATTCGAATTCAACGCCCTTGAAAACCCTTTTTTATCTTCTATCAAGTAAACTGAACTGAAATTGAAAAAATAAGGCCAATTTTTTGGAAATTTCGGTCGGTAACTCATCCGCCCCTTTGTTTTCAAAAATTCACGCTTTGGATTCAAATCCAGTGAACTTGAAAACCCTCACATATCTTCCATCAACTAAATTGTTCAATAATTGAAAAAATTAAACCAATTTTTTGAAAATTTTTGACTACAACTCATCCGTCATTTTTTGTGGTTGAAATTTTGACTCTAGATTTGAATTCAGCGACCTTGAAAACCGTTGTTCATATTCTATCAAGTAAATTGAACTGAAATTGCAAAAATTAGGCCGATTAAAAAAAAAATGTTGACGGTACTTCATCCGCCATTTTGTTTTTCAAAATTCTGGCTTTGGATTCGAATCCAGCGACCTTGAAACCCTCTCATTTCTTCTATTAACTAAATTGATCGATAATTGCGAAAATTATACCAATTTTTTGAAAATTTTGACTACAACTAATCCGCCATTTTTTAATGTTGAAATTTTGACTCTGCATTTGAATTCAGCGACCTTGAAAACCCTTGTTTCTCTTCTATCAAGTCAATTGAACTAAAATCGCAAAAATAGGGCCAAATTTTTGGAAATTTTTGGCGGTAACTCATCCGCCATTCCGTTTTTAAAGATTCGACCTTTGCATTCGAATCCAGCGACTTTGAAAATCCTTACATATCTCCTATCAAATGAATTGATTCATAATAATTGCGAAAACTAAAACAATTTTTTGAAAATTTTTACTATAACTCATCCGCCCTTTTGTTTTTTGAAATTTTGTCTTTCGATTCGAATTCAGCGATCTCGAACAACGAAAAATGCTTCATTAGATCTTTCCTGTTACAGTGGTTTTTTACTTAAGGATGTACTCTAGTTACAGTCAATCTCCAAATTCGTTGATCTTTAGGCTGATTTATATAATTGACCAAAATGTATCTATTATTAATTGCTACGTGTTCTAAATGAGGCTTATAAGTGAGCTTCAGAAAGAAATAATTCAGGCTGCAATTGCTTATTTATCAGAAGTTATTCACAGTATTAGTTTTTTCTATATCGTTAGGAAGAAGTTACAATTCTTATCTAACCCTAATGATCAAGGCCTCATTTAATTCTCGGAAAGATCCTCTACAATTCTATTTGGGTAGTGTTGATTGAAATTCGAACTTTCATTGTTTATAAAAATCAAATAATAAGAATTGTTACTTTTCTCCAACAAGAAAGCAAAAACTAAAACTCCAAATAACTTCTGAAAAATAAACGATTTCAACCTGATTTTTTTTCTGAATCACACAAAGAAGCCTCCATCTAAATGCGCAGCATTTATAATAGATATAGTTTGGTCAATTTTGTGAATCATTATAAAGATTATCGGATTTTGAGATTGTCTGTAACTAGTGTACATCCGTGAAAACGTAAACATTCACTCAAGTCGACTCAAGGTGGGGAGTCACGAGTCCACCCCAATACCTCATCAAGGACTCGATCAAGGATAATATTCCCCTCTCTGCAGCTTTCTCTCTCTCTATCCGTGGTTTCTCTTTCTATCGGCATTTCCAAAGTCTTCCTAACCATCGCGGCACGTAAACATTGTGTGTCGTGTAAGTGTCAGTCAAAAACTACTTCTTGGTGCCAACCATAAACACATCAAAACAAAGCAAGGTTTCTAAGGTTCTCTATTATTTCTCGGATATTAACAACAATGATGAAGCAGAGCCAAAACAAAATGATGGAAAATAATCTCAGTAGAGCTCCCAGAGATTTCTTGATGTGTAAAACAGGGGTTATTTTGTAGCATAGCTATAAGAAGCAACCACAGTGGACTCTCTTGCCAGAAGCTAAATTTTACGAGAACACGCTTGGTAACCTCATCCAACCCTTTACATTTTTTATTCCTCGACCAAGGAGCCTTTTTTGCTCCACGTTTTACCCTAGTTGAGTTGAGCCTCGATAATAAGTCCTGACGTAGTCTTGCCCTTGATATATCCAGGATCACTGATCCTGGTGCGTGGCAGTGAGTGGCAGGGGCCTAGGGTGGCTGGTCTGACTTTCTGGCAGAGTTTCAAAAGCTCTCCTCAATCTCTCATGGACTTCACGTATTTCCCGTAGAATCTCACTCTCTATTTTTTCTCTTTTTCTTCTTTCCTCTTTTTCTTTCGGAATTACTACCGTTTCCTCAGTAGCGTGAAAAGTGAAGCTGCACTTTATCAAGGTCCCTACTTTACTTCGCCAAGGAACCACTGGCTACCCATAGGAAATTACCAATTGAGTTCAGCAAAATTACGTTTTCAGTGTCTACGCGGGGAGTCAGAAAATGTTTTTCTGGGTTCTTTTGTGTCGGCCAGAGACCGTTCATGAACTGCGTTACCACTTTTGGGCTACTGTTGACCTCCTGGCCCCTCTTTCCCCCTGAAGTTTCGAAATTTCAAGTTAATGTATGTGAATTTTTGATAAAATAAATACATTCCTGAGTACGAAAGATTTTCTATCATAAAGAGGAGTTTTCAAACTAATTGTGAAATTTTTAACAAAATAGTTGGATTCTGAAGGTGAAAAGTAAGATTTTTTTAAAACCAGTATATCTTCCAACGGACAAGTTAATTCTTGACCAAAAAAGATAGATTTTTTACCAATGAATATGATTCTTCTACCACAAAAGATGGATTTTTTGTCCGTAAGTACGAATTATGAAATTTTATTGCATTAATTTTATTTCTTTCTGAATAATAATTTAAGTTCTAGCTTAAAGAGCATCACGTTTCAATTAGAATGGAATACTCTTATCAAAAATTATTTTTAACCATATAAAAAAGGTTTCTTTATATGCATAGTTGAATTTAAAGGAATTAATAACAAAATACGATTAATTTCCGATAGAAGTTTAATTTTTAACCAAGAAAAATAAATTTTCAACCTTAAAAGATTATTTCCCTGTCATATAGGATGAATTTCAGATCAGCGACGACGAATTGTTAACAAAAGAGTAAAATATGCGATTAAGACAATTTTTATAAACAAATTAATCAAGAAAAGTTAGCTTTCCGGTAAAAATGATATATAGCTACTTTAGATGTGTCTTTTTTTAGTAGAAGTCCGAAGATGAAGAAAATTCGATATGACTAATAAAAAATACACACCATTTGTTTATCTAAACAAATTACATAATCAATGCTTAAATTCGGCATTATAAGGTGGATTCGATAACTGTTTTCCAACACAGATAATACATATCTTAGTTATCGTTTTTTAGCGATTCTTTGATTTTAGACACTATGTGTTATTTGTTTTAACAAAATAATTAAATAAATGTATAGTATTGTTATTTTTCAGTTTATCGAATCTGTTTTTTCCATTCAACTTTCGAAATCCTAAAAATACCTCTTGATATGATACTTGCTTATGAAAAAATCCGTTTCATGTGTTTAAACCAATAAAATAAACGAATTTAGTCTATTTTCATTTTTTAACATATAGATTTCGTTTCCTCGGAGAATTAAATTTTATGATTCTCGTTAGAAGCTCTCTATAGTTTTTTTTGTTTATATTGAACAATAAGTAATTGTTGCAACAAATTTATTACACAAATCCATAATTTGGCCTGGTTTTAGTAGATAAATATAGTTTCTTCAGCACAATTAACCAACAATTGAATATGTATAAACAATGGGCCTCCACTGTTATATTTTGCTCTTAGATAACAATTAATAATTTTTAAACAAATTCAATTAACCAATTACTCTGGGCCCGATTTCAATCGAAACACCATTTCGTTTTTTTTATGGAACGCAATTTTATTTGGAACAACAGGAACGAACTGAGAGTTTTTAATATATTTTCGATGCTTTTGAATAATTTTTATAAATATTAAAAAAAGCAATGCCTGCCGGATAAAACAGTATCATAACAGAGAGGCTTTGCTTAGAAACTGTAGTCGATTTCATAAAAGACAATATCGTGTTTCTATTAAAAATTTGTCTAAGAAACAGAGTAATTTGTAATTAAATTTGTTTAAAAATTATTCATTGTTATCTAACAGACAAAAATCACAGTGAAGGCCCATTGGTTAAACACCTTTAATTGATTGTGTTGAAAAAACTGAATTTATCTACTAAAACATTGTCAAATTAGGCATTTGTTCATGACAATAATATTCGTTTGTTAATTATTTTTGTTTAAACAAATAAAATTTGGTGTCTGAAATCCAAAAACCGCACAAAAAAGCTGTAAGACCCTTGTTGTCCTGTATTTCGGAAAACGGAACAAATCTGTTTAAAAATGACGAATTTATGCATTTGTTTATAAAATTTGTTTGAAAAATGGAGAAATCGACTGTATTTTCCACCAGTCATATCGGAATTTTCTTTCCTTTCAATTTCCACATGAAACCAAAAATCTGAATTAATTAAATATAATTTTCACGGACAATCTGACTTTCGCTGATTAATTTGTTTACACAAATTTTTCAAATATATCTGATGCTGCTAGACATCATTTCAGGGAAGATTTCTCACTTATTTTGTGTATTTATCTCTTTTGGTTGAAAATTCAACTATTTGGTTGAAGGTTAACCAACTTTGTTAAAAATCATTATTATTTATTTTGGTTCACGACTCATCTCCTTGGCTGGATTTTGAAAGATTTGTTCAAAAATCATTCAATTTTATGGTTGAAAATGTATTTTTTTCCTCCAAAAGTGTAACCCCGTTATTTTTGGTTGAAAATTTATCTTTCAAGTTCAAAATTCAACCATATAGTTAAAAGGTGATCATTTCAATTGAAGATCAAACCAACTATGGTTGAAGTTTCATGTATTTTGTTGATTTATTAGTTTTTTGCCCAATGTTAAACTCTATGGTTACAAATTCATTTTTTTCGATGGAAATTCATCATTTTGGTTCAAACGTTAACTACTTTGTCGAGACTTTGTTTCTTTTGTTTACAAAATAAATTTTACCAAGTTCGACGGAAACTGCTCCTTTTGGTTGAAAATTGATGTTTTCAGTTCAACATTTTTTCTTTTTTAAATTTCCCTTTTCTAAATGTCCCTTTCTGCTGAGAATGCACATGTTTAGTCCAAAATGTATCTTCTCTGGTTGAATTCAACTGTTTTAAATTCCAAATCGAAATCTTCTTGATTTAAAATACTAATCCAACTATTCTATTTCTGGTTAAAAGTTAATATTTAAAAACATTGATTGGAAAAATTATTTATTTAGTCGAAAATTGATTTCTCTTTTGTCTTTTGTAGATTTCCTTCGTTGAATTCCATCTCTTTATGCTAAAAATGCAACTGTTGGGTTGCTAATTATTATTCTTTGGTTGTAGATCCAAAGAAACTTTTTTTGGATTTCGTCTTCTGCGATGGACATCGACTGTTTCTGATTTGGAAAAGAAAAACATTAACTTCTATTTCTTCGTATTTTAGGGAAAAAGTTCAGCAACTTGATAGAAAAATAAAATTATGAATTCAAAAATTGGAGTATTTAACAATTTTTATGTTTTGTTGTAAATACATGTTTTTCGTTGAACATTTTACTCTTTCAGTAGACTATTATTCTTCCTGATAGAAGATTTGCTATTCTGATAGGAAGTTGAACTGCTTAGTTAGAAATTAATATTTGTAAGTTGAAAATTCAACCACTTGGTTGAAAGTTGAAATCCTTTGATATGAATCCATTTTGGGTAATATTCACCCCTTTTGTTCAAAATTTTATCATTCCATTTATAGTGAAAAATCATTCTGTAAAGGTTAGAAACTTAGAAATTCAACCATTTGTTTGTAAGATTAAGTTTTTTGTAGGAAATTCGTCTTTCTCGATCGAAAATTACAATATTTGTGTGGTAGATTGACTATTTTGGAGAAAAATTAACTTTCTATTTGGATAAGAATATTTTTGAGATGGAAATTTAACTCTTTCGAAGATAATTGGTCTTTTCGTCTTTGAAATTGAACATTATTCATGGGAATTATTTTTTCTTTCAAAATTCGCCTGTTTCGTAGAACAGTATGTTTTTTTTGGGAGAAGGTTAATTTTCTGGGTAGAAAGTTGAACTACTCAGTTCAAAATTCATCTCTGTTGATGAAAATTCAACTAGTTTGTTGGAAATTCTAATATTTGTTTGAGAGATCAACTATTTGGGAGAAAAATAAACTTTTTAGTAAGATAAGAATATTTTTGAGTTGGAAATTCAACTCTTTCGAAGAGTTTTCTTTTTGAATAGTTTCTGCTTTGCTTCGAATTTGAACAATATTTTTTGGAATTTTTTTTTTCCAAAATTTGTCTGTTTCGTAGAACATTAGGTTTCTTGGTGGAATATTCATGCTTTGAGTTGAAAATTGAACTATTCAGTTCGAAATTTATGTTTCTTGGTTAGAATCCCACTGGTTGGTGAATACATTGAGAAAAAAAAATTTTTGGACCAAGTAAATGCATTTACTTGAATCCTATTTCTTGTGATCAAGCAAATATTCTTTCACGGAAGTAATTTTCATTGGAATCAGGTAAATATATTTTGCTGATCTAAAGAAAATAATTTTTCTGCCGTATTCTCTTGATTTAAATTAATATTTCCTCCGATCAAAAAAATGATTTCTTTGATTAAAAAGG
>WSXT02198869.1:0-13648 GCA_011762715.2 Neuroterus valhalla
TCTGTAAACATAACCTCTTGCATGCACTGATTATTTTTCTTCTTATATATTTACAGAGTGTCAAAATGTTAATGGGTCAACATAAGCTTAAATTTTGTTTGCGTGCATGTGTGATTGGAAATTTTACGGTGCTGTCCTGTAAAATTGACTGGGCCTAACTGTACTTTTCACAAGTACCCCATTTATGTCCCAACATTACGGTGCGTCACTGTAATTTTACCGGTACCATCCGTCCCTATTGATGTTATCAGGGTGTTTTCTGTCCTTCCAAGTTTTTGAAAAAATACTTCATTGGCCAATCAGGTTCAACCAGTCTTTATGGTAATGCTTTCTGGCCAATCTCAGACATCGTAGAGAGTATATATGAGAACAACATAACCTGAGACCTGAGTTTTGAGGTATATAAATCCCAACAAACTTCGTTCTTTTCCCAAAGGGGCTTCCTGGCATTCGCGTGTTCTTGTTTGAATTATTTTGAATCCACATAAAAATTGTTGCATTCAAGCTGCTTCTTTGTGATGGCATTGATTTATTGCCATTGGGTGCTATTGAATAGCCGAATCAGTCGAATGCCATGCAATGCCTCCAGTGATCAAACGCATGTAATGGAACCAGTGGCATGCAATGCTGTTTAACCACCAAATAAGTGAAATGCCATTCAATTCTTTTCCGGACATACACATCGAATACAATCAATAAATTCTAATGACAATAAATTCGCATTTGGACAAAAACAGTATTCGTTTAGATTTTATAGGCATCAAAGTGTACAAGTTTTTACTGCCATGTTATCCACTTTAATGCTCTCCTTTTAAAGAGCGCTGTCACTTTGTTAATCCTAAATAGCTTAACTAAAGCAAAAGTTCTAAGGGTTCAAGGAAGAAATTAGGAGATTCTTAACAACAAAAAAGCAACACATTTTGTCTCCGAGAAATTTTGTGACTTACAGTAGAAAACCTTGTTATACGCGACTTTAATAGAGCGAGATTGTTTTTCCATTACTGAATCAAAAACTATCTCGTAGACGATACTTGTTTAATCATATAAGAACTATACTAGGTTTCGAACCTGAACTAAATATGTAATTAGATACTGAGACCTAAATGTGAAACCTGTCAATCATTGAACAGATTAACAGAAGGGTAGTTTCCTTACCTGAATCATGAACACACCTGCATGTAGTATGTTCATGGCGAGATAAGGAAGATACAATTTCTGCAAACCAGCGGAGCTTCAGAACCGTGGTGTAGAGGAGAGTCGTGAAGCAACGGAAATCGAAAAGCAACGCAAATGAAAGCTTAATGCGCGCATCTCCCTCAACTCGGCTCTGACGTCCCCACTCGCTTCCCGTGGACGAGTGTATAGAGGGTGATCCTGAACTCATCATATTCCTTGTATGTTCGAATTCCTTGTGAAAAACTGAACAAAAAAATATATTTGCAAAACGTTGTACGATCAATAGTTTTTAAAACTGTTGAAAGTTGTAAGTAACCAATAGGAGCTCGCTATTCTCGCGCGTGCATAAGCATCCTGCGTGAACTCTGGAACACACTTCACTTTAATACAGAGAAGAGTCGCCTCTGATTTTATGGTCACGCCTCTTCATTATATTGAAGTGAAGTGTGTTCCAGAGTTCGCTCAGGATGCGTATGCAAGCGCGAGAATAGCGAGCTCCTATTAGTTAATAACAACCCTCAATAAGTCCAAAACTATCGATCGTACAACATTTTGCAACTATATTTTTTTGTTTAGTTTTTCACAAGGAATTCGTTCATACAAGGAATATGATGAAATTGGGATCACCTCGTATAAGGCGTGTTTCGGCTACAAAAGAGCAATCCGTTTCAGACGGAATCCCTCTGCTGAAGTAACAAAACCTCTGTCTAGATACTATGGTGAGTCTTTTCTCTTATTTTCCCTCTTCCTCCATCACTCTTCGGTAGCATGCATACATGCTATCAGTCAGTCACTATCAGTCCCACTTTCCTCTCACAATATGATAGCGTGCATACATGCTATGAAACTAATCTCCCCTCTCCCTCTTCACCAATCAGCGAGTATTCTTCTTGTCTTGGCCAAGCTCAGAATTAACCCCCATCTCTCTCGCTCTCTCTCTCTCTCTCTCTCTTTCTCTCTCTCGCACTCTTCAGAGGTGCCGGCTGAAACTCAACTTAGTCGATCCATGGTACATGGAGGAGGAATCTACACCATCCCTACTGCACATGACTACAGTGATCAATTCTTCCACTACGTTCAGTTATCCAGTCCAACGTCATAGGGCCTGGATAACCGACGTAAGTTACTTGCGCAGTTTCCACTGCGCATGACGTCACGATACTCTCTTCCTCCAAGTAACCTGACCACTTTCCACTCTATTTTACCGTATCCTATCTCTCCCTACCCAAACGATATAGAATCGCTTAGCTACCATAAGTAGGGTGCACATCAACCTGTTGGATTTGCGATGGATTCGGTCATATGTTTATTATAGAAAGAGTTACCTCGATTTCCCAGATATTCACATTGGTCAAAAGAGTCCATTGAGCTTGGCCGTTTCCATCCAATCCATTAAAACCAAATCCAGCATTGTTACAAATTGCTTCGACGAAAATCCAAGCAAAATAATAATTTAAACGTTCTATACTTGTTGACATGTTTAAGTACCAAATTTTATAAAATACAGATGTATTCTTCAGGAATTTGTCATCTAAATAACAAATCTTAGTTATTAGGGTTTCCTAAAATCTTGAAATGATTATTGTACATTGAGTTTTACTTATTTTACTGTTTCCGAATTTCGGACGATAAAAATACTGATTAATTTGGTCAAATTATTTTTTGAAAAACAAGAAAAAATCTGCATCAGCTCGGATCTAAACCGGGAACACCACTATGTTTGAGTAATGGGTTAACGCTCCACATATGTATAGTGGCGTTTCTGGTTCAAATCCGAGGTCAGGTAGATTTTTTCTGATTCTTAAAAAAATTATGTGCCTAAATTAATCGTTATTTTGATTATTCGAATGTCTAAATTAATAACTTTTTGACATAAATATATAAATAATATATTCAGAAAATTATAATTCTATCATTAATAATTTTATTATTTTTTAATTATTTTGTAAATTTGATTCTAACCTGTCATATTTTGAATATTAAAAGCGTGCAAACAACCAATCGGTAGAAGCATACAAATAATACCTAAAAATAGTTTTTTAAATACTGATGAATTAACCGAAAACTGTAGATCGTTTTCACTGAAAGCTTTCTGCAAAAATTACAAGCCAATGCGATTCCTCATTAAATAATTTAAAATATTCAAAACAGAATGAATTTTAAAGTATTAAAACAAAGATAATCACGTTTCGTAATTTCTCCTCCTGAATTCGGCGATTATGTATGAAATCTATATATTCATTGTAGAATGTTCCAGGACCTGCCATCAATGTCAAGAAGCATAACAAATAACTGTAATATTCCAACATGGAAGGTCTTTTTCTGAAAATCGGATTTTCTTTCAATACGTTTGTTAGAAATAAATATTTTTATTTAAGGCCATGTCATATTTTCCCGATCCCTGTCTTACCGATATTATCAAATCGATTAAGTATGGCATGTCGCTCAACAATGAAAGAAAGGGACATTTATCAAAACACTACTTTACTGAAAAAAATTTCAATTATTCCAATGATTAAAATTATTATTTATAAAAAAAGCACTTTACTTGACAGCATGCTCTTTTTGCATATGTGTGAGTTCTTTTTCTTGACGAGCAATTCCATCGTGTAAACTGCAAGCCAAACTGGTCACTTTCCCAGTCATTATCATTATGGGACCTAATTTTCAGAAGATTTTGTAGAGCAATTTCAGGTCTGATATTCAAGGCCATGTATCAGGTGCAAATACCTACATTGCCTGCATTTTATCCACACGCTTTAATATCCACACGAAATATGATATCAAGTTGAAAAATTGAGATTTTGGAGGTTGGAGGATACTACTGAATTCTCCAAAAAATTCCGAAAAAATTTGTGGAAAAAATGTTTTTAATGCAGGTACGTATGTACCTTATACATGATTTTCGTAAAAAATTTGAAAAAAAAATTATTCAGAAAATTTTTTTCCGAATTTATTGTTTGAGGGTACATACCAGCAATATCGAGAGTGTAAGTTCCATAATTTAAAATTTGTGAGCGCAAATGAATGAAGGAGAGATAAACCATAGCTACGATGAAAACCTGACTAGAAAAAAGAATAATAATTCATTTCAAAATTGTATAATGGTGAAAATCAATATACTTTTATCATTGACTGTTCTTTATAATATACTACATAATGAAAATAAATTTAAAATAACTTCGAGAACAAATTAATTAATTATTATAGTATTGAGAAATGAATTTCACATGTGAATAAGTTTTGGATCCTGGGTGGTTATCACGCCATAACATATGGTTGAAAATCCTATCAAATGGATTGCATATCTAAAAAACAAAAATAACTATTATAGTTTGTTTTTCATGCTCGACCAATTTCAATTCAATAAATTTCAATGTTAAAAATTAACAAAATTTTGTCAAACAAAGAAGAATATAGAAAGTTATAGAGCTTACTTGCCAAAGCTAAAATAACCGAAAAAGAGTCCAAAAATAATGCAAAAAGCATGACGAGTTTCTGGTGTAACTTTCTCAGGACTCAGCGATGATCTCAAAAATCCAGCAAGTGCAAATGAAATAATATAAACTATAATGAAATTTATCTGGAAATTGAAAGGAATTATTATGAAAGGTGAGTAATATTTTATTATCATCATTATTATTGTATCAATATAATAAAATGGTTAATCTATTTATTACTTATAATACTCTTGGTGTGTTCGCAAAAATTCTCTTGATTCTTTATTCCTTTTTTTCCAAAGTGGGTCGTTCCAAAAGAAGAAGAGCAAATGAAAATAGAAGAAAGAACGCAGTGTTCAAGGGTGTAGAAGTAGTGAAGAGAATAGAAGAAAACTGGTTGCACTGTTTGTATATTTCAAAGCAGCATTTGACTCCGTGAACAAGAGGGTGTTATGTAAGTCCATGAAAAAGAGAAGAGTTAATACTGCCGTACAAACTAAAAACATACATTAGTGACATTGCGGTTGAGGGTCATTCTTCCATGCCTGGCAATGTAAACAGTCGAACTCAGTGACAATGTCACTTATGTATCTTTTGAGTTTGGACGGCAGAATAAAGGGTTGATAGAAAGGATGAAGAAATTTTTTCAGACAAGGATGAGGGTGAAGATTAGAGAAAGGAGAGGAGGGTGTTTCTGTACAGGGAGAGGACTTAGGCAAGGGTGCCCTTTGAGTCCTATCCCGTTTAGTATCCTATAAGCGGTCTGGAAGTATGGGATGGAGAATTAGGAAAAGGGGAAACAATATCCAGAATAGGCAAAATAAGGAAGAACATTGTGATCGAGGGTGTAAAAATGAGGAGTGAAACAGGAGAGGAAGAGGTAAGGAAGCTCTGGAAGTGACATCGGAGCAAAAGGGTGGAAATAATAAGAAGAATAAGAAGGATAAAACTAGAGAGGAAAGGAATTTCCACGGTTTCACTGGGGAGTGCGGATGATAGGTCTGGTATAACGGGTAGGAAGAAAATGTTGGAAGGAAGAACAGAGAGAAAAGGAGAAGATCTGACCGGGCAGGATAGGAGAAGGTAATTACTGATAGGGCGGATGGAAAGAAGGAATAAGGGATTGGTGCTGGAGAGATTCGAATATCTGGACTCGACAGAAATTGGGTGAAATATGCAAAGAAGAAAGCGAGATGTTCAGAAGAAAGTCGAATCATAAAGAAGTGGGTTGGGCGAGGAAAATCACTATTAAAACTCTGAGGAAAACCAGGTTGGTTGATTCGCGATGGCAATACTTAGAAAGATAAGGAGGAGGAAATTGAGTTAACAAGAAAAGAGGACACAGTTATCGAATACATCCTGGTACAAATAACAAATAAATAGACTCAAAACATTTCCGGTTATAAGGGATCTAAGAAGTGAATGCCCGAAATGTGGTAGGAAGAGAAAGAAAGAGAAAGGATAAAGGAGAGGAGAAATGGGCAGCTGGGAGAAGCAAAGTTAAGAGAATCTCAAGGAAGGATTGGAAACAAGGAGATGAAGAGTTTGGGAGATGAAAAGGGAACGTGTTGCTAGAAGAACTTAGGAGATTGATTGACAAGGTAAGAAAGGAATCGAAGCCGAAAGAAAATAGAGGGGAGGGCCAAAGACGTTGGTGGAACGATAAATGCAGCAAAAGTCAGGACGAAATAGAGGAGGGTATAAAGAATTGAGGATAGGGAAATGGAGATAAAGAAACTATACAGGAGGAAAAATGATCACGAAAGGATTCTGAGTAGAAAGAGAAGGGGGAGGAAAGATACATAGTAGAGATTGAGCAAGCAGTGAATAGGGGAAATAGATTGGAGGTCATAAACAGGGAAAGAGGAGGTGGGAAGAGTATAAATGAGGGAATCTGGATGCGAAAGTGGACGGAGTATTTCTAGAGGCTGTTGGGAGGCGTGAAAAATAGGGTAGAGGGGAAAGGAATAAGGATCGTCGAAGTGGACACGGATTACGGAGAAGTAGAGAAGAGAAGAGGTGAATGAAGCGATTGCAAAGCTGAAAATAAACAAGGCAGCAGGTAAGGATGATAAGGAAAATGGAGCACTACAATGTTGTTGAGGAAGGATGAGAAAAGAGATGTGTGGGATTTGCAATAAGGTTTGGAGAGCTGGAGGAATGGAAGAATGGGCTGGTAATACCGTTGATCCGGAAAGGAGAGGAGGAGAGGGGTCGATGAATGTAGAATTATCATACTTATGTCAGTAAGGACAGGCTGGAAAGACAGGCGGAGGACACTAGATGTATACTACTCAACTAGACAGGGTTTAGGAAAGGAAAGGGGACGTCAAACAACACCTGTGTGCTCGAATTTCTGGATTACAGAAACTTCGGCCATAAGAAAGGGAAACTAGTTGCACTGCTCGTGGATTTCAAAGCAACATTTGACTCTGTCAACAGAAGGCTTCTATGTTAGTCCATGAAAGGAAGAGGCTTTGCTGGAGTGTTCATAAAGAGAATACACAATATATTTGTGATGACTAATATGAGGGTCAAAATCGGAGAAAGGGAAGGAGATGAAATCTGGGCAAGAAGAGGACTTAAGCAAGGGTGTCCTTTGAGCCCTATTCTGTTTAGTATCCCATCAGCAGACTTGGAGGAAAGGATGAAAAAAAGGGAAAAGAGAGGATAAAGCGCTGAAGTATGGTGTAAGAGTATTAGAAGAGATGTGGAGAGTCTGTAACGAAGTTTTTTGAAACAATGGAGTGTCCGGATAGCATAACGGCCTAAGCTGAGTCGATTGCACAAATAATCTTAGAACTAAGTTCTCTCTTGCCTACTAGACTGACTAAGTTCACGCGCTAAGGCCGTTATGCTATCCAGACGCTCAATTGAATATTTCGAGATTGAATAAATTCAAATATAATAACTTCAGATCAAATAATTTAAAATTGTATATTTTCAAATTTGAACTATTTGAAATCAAATCAGTTCTAGACAAAAGAGTTCAATAACTATTTTCAAGTTTCTTTCAATTTTGAAATTGTTTAGAATTGAACATTTTTAGAAAGTTTAAAGAATTTAAAATCATTAGAATCGAAATTATATAATTTATATCCAAAAGCGTTCAAAGTAAGATCATTTCTGATTAAAATTTTGAAAATAGGAGCATTCCAAATAAAAGAGGTGTGAATAATTTCGAATTTCTTAAGTGTTTGGAAATGAAAAATTTTCAGTTCAAAGCGTTCAAAGTTTGAAAATATAACAATGAGAATTGAGATTCTTCTCATTTAAAACTGAATAAATTTGGCTTGATATCAGTCGAAATCCAATAAATTATATTAATCTTGGTTTGTAAAAGTTTTCCATAATTAAACAAATAAAGCGTTTAATATTCAAACAATTAGAATAAAAATTCAGAAACATGATATTGAGATTGGAAGGATCTAAATAGATATAATTCTCGATTCCAAAACGTTCACAATTGAATAATTTTGGATTACAATTGGGGATAATAGGACGACCGCAAATAAAAAGGTTTCTGAAAGTTATAATCGTTGCAATTTGTGAAATATAGATACGAGAGATACGAAAAATGTTCCGCTTGTAGAGTACAAACCTCTTCAGTTATAGTAAAAAATTAACTCTTCTGCCTTAGTTTACATTTTGTTAAATATAAACCACAAATCTCCTGTTCCTAAAACAGAGGATAAAAGCAACAAATAACAACAGAACAACAAAAAAGTAGAGGCAATCATTTCATGTCGCAAATTGTAGAAAAAAACAAACCTTCAAACAAGCTTCAAGCAAGAACTATCAGTTACAATGTTTGTCCCAATCCACAGATTGTCCACAGATGGAACTGACGCTTTGGAAATTACATACAAAGGGAAGCGAATTAAGTCGAGGACTGAGGAAAAAATAGAGTGTGGTATGGAAATAGAAAACGTACTATACGTTGCGCAGTCAGAAAAAAAAATATGGCGACCAAGAGTACACAACAATGGCGGGAACATTCGAAATTGATGTAGATAAATGCAGATGAAAGCTGAACAAAGACATCGTGAAATCAGCAGAAATAAAATGGCGACAACGACTACATTATTTGGGCGGGTACGTTTGAATGCATTTCTAAAATAAAAGTTATGATCAAAATCATGTGAGTGCTGTACAAGTGCAGTGCCAGGATCATAACTTGTGCAATAATTTTTATGTTCTCTAAGACGAACACGGGGGTATTTTTTGCTCCAATAAAGGGCTATCATTTTAAATAGAAAAGACCAGAGGAACGAGAAATATATTTTTCAAAACTACACGATTTCCGATTTGAAGTCTGAAAATTAGGCGATAAGGATTGAGACTCTTTCAATTAGAGAATGAATAAGTTTGAATCAAAATCTGTCAAAATCTATGATTTCGGAATTAATTTTCAAATAATGAAATTTTTAGAAATACTTTACCTGAAAAAGTTGAATTATTTTCAATTGCATAATCTGATTAATGATAAATTCCGAACCTGATATCTTTCAAAATAATATTATGTCCATATAATATTCATTGTGGCATCATTTAACACTTATCAAGATAACAACAAGTATCGTAAAATAGAACAAGGTCAAAAAAACCTGCCGGCTCTTATGTAAAGTTTTGCAATATTCTTATTTAGTATTTTATTTATTAACTTAATGAGCTTCCTTTTCTGTTTTATTCAACCAAGACATATAATTTTTTAAGAAATTAGGAAAATATTGAATTGCTTCTTTTTCATTTTAGGGAAAAATTTTTTAGTATTTTTCTACATTTATTAGAAAAAAATATTACTACAAAGTTTTTGTGCAATATATATAACAAAGGTATTACTTTATACATTCGATTTTTTAAATGATTGCAAGATTTTTGAACATATCATTACTTCTTTTCTTTATAGAATGAATAATAATTAAAATATAATAATTTAAAATTTTGAAAAAAATCTCTGAATTTGTGCTCTTCATACATATATATAAATATATGTTTTAAAGGATTTATAATCAGAACTGTAAGAAACATTTATATTCAATAAAAAATACATTTATTTCGGAGTACAAAAAAAATTAATTTTCTATGTAAACGAGAATGAATTCCGAACAGAGTAGTTCATTCTGCCAATCAAGTGAGGGAATTCTCATAAAAAATCTCACATTTCTAAAAATGAATAAATTTGTAACCAAAGAGTTGAATTTTATCTGAAGAGGATAGATTTTTAACTATTTTTTTTTAGTTCAACTATCAACCAAACGAATGCATTTCTAAATAAGGAATCTTTCACAAAATATTTGAAATCTACATAAGCAGGTTAATTATCAAATAAATAATTTCATCAATAGCCGGAGAAAATCATAATTTCCAACAAAATGAATAAATTTCATTTAAAAAAATTATATTGTAATCAGTATGGAAAATTCATTCAAAAATTGAAATTACCCAAAATACATTTCAATTTTCAACAAAATCAATAAGTATTTAGCAAAATAATTAAATAAAAATTCGAAAAGTTGAAAAAACCTTCGAGTTTCGTGTTTTTTATAATTACATAAATGAAAATACGTTCAACAAAGTTTCATAGTTTGAACTATAAAAAAGAGTTACATTCAATACCAGGAATTCAGGCATTTTCGACTAAACAAGAGCAAAGTATTTTCCAAAAGTTGCTTCCTTATAATACTTCTTTTCGACACAATGGTTTAATAATCCAGTAAAAGAATTCAACAGAGTAGTTCAATTCGAAACCAAAAAGTTGAATTTTTTATAAAAATCATGAATTTTCTGACCAAAAATTGAATCTTAAAGTACAAAAGATCGAATTTGAACAAAAGATGGATAGTTTAGTTTTTATCTGCAGAAAGTAACTATCAACCACGAAAAAAAAAAAATTCTGAGAAAACGAGTTCATTTTTCAACCAAATAAATGCATTTTCAGTTAAAATGATTGATTTCTCACAAAGGTAGTTAAATGCTCAACTAGAACCTATCCATTTTCAAGAAAAAATTGAATTTCACACCACGTACTTTAAGTTCTAACCTAAAATATAATTTACAACGAAATAGTATAATTTTTAAGATAAAAATACGATTTTCCCACAGAACAGTTAAATTTTGAACTGGAAATGATTGAATAATAAATTTTTAACTAAATTATTTAACAATTATTTAAAAACTTCGGAGAACTCCCCGAATATCTGATCTCCATGATTTTATAAATAAAAATAAGCTTTGAACAAATTTTGAGTTTTAAATTGTGAAAACAAAATGTATTCAATATAACTTACATTTTCAAGAATATTTTAAAACTGACGAACATTTTTGTGAAACCTACAATATTTAAAATGTTAGGAACTAAGTGAAACAATCTTTTTTTTTTGTAAACGTTCTACCCTTTTTTTTGTAATTATCAAATGTGGGAAAACCTTGCTTAGTAGTTCGTTTTTGCTTAGATAAATGTTTTTAGATACTTTTTTTATTCATTCTGCTCCAAGAACGGCATTGCTAAATTAAAGGATTCATCTGAATTATTATTTACAAGGTTTTAAAAATTGTTAACAAGCTATAAAGTTTTTTTTTTATATTCTCAGTTTTTTTTTTTTTTGGACAATGAGAGTTTTTCCATCAGGGAGTATGTTCAGTTAGGAACCCAATGAAGATGTATTATTATTATTATTATTATTATTATTATTATTATTATTATTTATAATTTGATTTTTTTCTGACCTTATCCAGAGGTACTCCACTGAGGTCCTGTAACCAGGAAAAAGTGCAAAAACCATCGTTAAAATTATGATTTATAGACGTCATGCTAATGACCAATAGAAACAGAGTTATTTTGTGCACTGGCTACTTGATAAATACCAAATGAAGCAAACCAGGTTTCTCCATTTTCTACAGTTTCCTTATCATTTATTGCATAGGCGATAACAAAAAGGGGAACTTGACAAATTATACAAGGAAAGAAATTGTAACAAAATAATTGGAAAAACTAAGAAAAATTGTCACGTAAATGAAATCATCTGACTTTAGATTTGCGATTTCTTTCAGAGTTTGGAAAATATTGATTTCGTTCGAAAAATGATTGACGAAATAGAGTTTGAAGTTCATTCAAGTGTTGATTCAAGGGGGTTCAAATGTATTGAAGGCATGATTCAAGTTAATTGAAAAGAATTCAAGTTTGTTTGACGCGATTCAATTTATTTCGAACAAATTCAAGTCAATTTCAAGTAATTCGAGTCATGCCAAAAATCAAGAAAACTTTTATAGGAATACAACTTTATGTTTTAAGTATTCCATGAGATTCAAAGTTTATTTCAGTATCAATTTAAAATGAGGTTCGATTTTACAAGTAAAAAGAAGTTGAATGAAAATCGTGGAAAGTTTTAATTATTCGTTAAAATTTTCATTATAAACAAATGCCTTATTTAGCATTCTTCCAGTAATACACTCACTTTTTGTCTGAAATTGACTTCAAATGTCTTGCCTGTGACTTAGAATATGTCAGACTTTTCGAATTAGAAACAACTGTTACTTGTTGGGGGAATCTCTGTACACAATATTATCCAATTATTTTGAGTGACATTTAAATTATTTTCTATGTTAAAAGAGATCAAATAAGAACAACTTCAATTTCCATCATATGAAGTTATATCTCCTATACTGGGCGTCCCACGACGCACAGTGGGGACAGAATGTTCAAAACCACCTACAGGTCGCAAATCTTAACCAAATCAAACAAAATTTAGTGAGAAATGTTTGTAATTGAATTTAAGAGAGGCTGACGGAGCCAAATTTTCAAAAATAATTTGTTCAAAATTTTTTTTAAATATGGCGTGATTATAAGAGTTCGGGTCGTGAAGTAGACAAACTATATAGAATTCGAGGAGTTTAGGTTATTTGAAATTTGACAATAGTTTTGTGAAATAAATTCGTTTAAACAATTTGCTTGCATAAATTATTGATTTTTCCAATTTCTTTGCAAAATGAATTCTAAAATCTAATTTTACTAGAAAAATTATGTCCGAAGCATTATATTCTATATCCTAAATACAATTTGTTACAACCATATGACAATATAATTCATTTTGAATAATCAATATTGAATCCTAATCAGGCTCTGAACGTCTTCAAGAAAATGATTAATACTACAAATGAAACATAATTATGTTAACTAAAGGGGTTTTTCGTGCGCTAATTTCGAGTTTGCCGTTAGTTTTGCAAAAAAATTTGTTGGAACGACCATCGACCCTAAACCCATAAACCCTAAACCCATGAATCCTAAATTCCTAGACCTCAAACCCATAAACCCCAAACTAATTAAACTTTAACCCATAAATCCTCAAACTATAAACCCATAAACCCTAAACCCATAAACCATCAACATGTAAACCCTAAAAACAAGAGTCCTAAATCCATAGACTTCAAACCCATAAACCCCAAACTAATTAAACCTTAACCCATATACCCTCAACCCATAAACCCTCAACCCATGAATCCTAGATCCCTAGACTTGAACCCATAAACCCTAAACGCATAAACCCTTAACCCATAAAACATCAACCTATAAACCCTAAAGACATGAATCCTAAATTCATAGACTTCAAACCCATAAGCCCCAAACTAATTAAACCTTAACCCATACACCCTCAACCCATAAACCCGTGAACCCTGAATCCCTAGACCTCAAACCCATAAACCCTAAACCCATAAACCCCAAACCCATAAAACATTAACCTATAAACCCTAAAAACATGAATCCTAAATCCATCGACTTCAAACCCATAAATCCTGAACTAATTGAACCTTAACCCATATACCTTCAAACAATAAACCCTAAACCCATGAATCCTAAATCCCTAGACCTCAAACCCATGAATCCTAAATCCATGGACCTCAAACCCATAAACCCCAAACTAATTACACCTAAACCCATATGCCCTCAACCCATAAACCCCAAGCCCATAAAGCCTAAACCCACAAACCCTCAACCCATAACCCATGAATCCTGAACCCATAGACCTCAAACC
>WSXT02198880.1:0-18945 GCA_011762715.2 Neuroterus valhalla
AATCTTGAATGCCTATACAACCGAATCATCCTTAGTACTGTTCATATCATCGCGAACGGTAGAGATTCTCTCCTGGCAATGGTCAGGAATCACGAAATAAACGAGGAAGGAGCGTTCCTTTACAAAGCCGCGGAGGAGGCAGCTGAAACCCTTGGCCTGGAACCCAACATCAGGAGTGAGGACAGTGCAATACCCCATCAAGATGCCTCGCTCCTCAAAGCACATCTGGTCTCAATTCAGGAACAGAGAGTTTCATTTTCGCGTGTCCTATGGCATATACTATCGGATTGCCCTATTCACGCAGAAACGACGTATTTGTACAGATACAAGGCTGCCTTAAGAGTGCTTTACAACCATCTTTGTCGCTCTTATGGCATTGGCCGCGACCCTACTCTGCTGAACGCTCCAAGGGGGATAGAGTGATGCACGGAAACTTTTGCGAAATAAGAAAGGATCAATCCTTGGCACATGAGTCAAAGTTTGTTTCATCTAACGCATCTTGACTCAATTCAGGAACAGAAAGTTTCATTTTCACGTCTGAGGACGGTGTGATTTCCATCGTACCATACCGTAGCAGCATATTACATCAAGAGGTTTCCAGTGACAGGTGCAGGGCGTGTCTCAAACTCCCTGAGCACCTATGGCATATACCTATGACATATGATAGAAATTGGTCTATTCATGCAGGAACGACGTATATGCACAGACACAATGCAGCCCTAAGTGTGGGTTATTACCACCTTTTTCTCTCTTATACCGTTGGCCGCGATCCTGCCCTGCCGAAAGTAATAAGGGAGATAAAATCAATGTTTGAGAACGAGGAGTGCCGAGTCTACTAGATTTACGATTTCTCGACGATAGTCTCTATCCAACACACAAGGTCCGAAATCGTGCTCCTTGACAAACGTGAACGAAATATGTTTTTGATCGGATTTCCGGCCCCGGACGACTATAACATCAAAGGTAAGGAAATTGAGGAAAAGGAGAGGTATGGGGATCTCAGAGAGCAGCTGTGATGACTCCACCAAGGATATTAGGTTTAAATCATTTTTCTCATCATCGGTGCTCTTGGAAGTAGAAAGCCTTCGACAGTAAGTTACCGCAAAGATATATCAATACGCTAGAAACATGCCGTGGCACTCGCCGGATAGATGCAGAGAGCGTTCGTACTTGGGTCGCTTTGTGTCCTTAAGACACACGAGGATTACGCCAGCCCTTCATTATGATTTCATCTTGCATGTTGCCTATGGTCACGTGAGACGTGTCTACAATATATCTGTGACTAACATGCTTGCCGTCCCGGTCATACTGTATTCGTTTGGCTGCGGTTCCATGGACAAAGAACGAGCTCAAGGCCCAGGATACCACTACCCAGAAGATAATGCATGAGATGAAAAGCTTGCATATCAACTCATCCGTTTCGCGCTTATACATCACACTCCCTAAAGGTGACCGCAGGCTTCCTAATCTCCATTGGGTTTACAACCTAATCATCCCGAGCACAGACTATATCGTTGCGAACGATTTATCCTGACCTGGAATTTTACAGGAATCACGAAGTGGTTGAAAAGGAGCATTCCTTCACAAAGCCGCGGCGCAGGCAGCTGGAACCGTTGGCCTCAACCTTATCAGCAGTAGTGAAGACAATGCATTACTCCATCAAGATGCATATCTTCTAAGAGCACTGGTTAAGGGAGCGAAGGTCAAACACTTTCTGAAACAACATGAAGAGGCACGGAAAACTTTACAACATTGTAAAAGATCAATCCTTGTCACAGAAGTCAACGTTTTTTCCCTTCAATCATCTGGACTAAATTCAGGAACGGAGAGTTTTATTTTCCCTCACCAATATTTTGTATATACGTTACCGTCGAAACCCGGAATCAATTAAAATGCGTTTTAACGAGTTGGAAAGTGAAATAACCAAGAGCTTTCAGCAAAACTTGTTTTAACTAGCCAAAACGCGAAGTAACCAAGTTCTTCAGTTAAAACCCGAAGAGACTTTACATTCAATTGGTTTCCGCGTTCTTACTGGAAATATCAGTTGAAGCATTTTTACCCGATTGTGCTTTTGGAAAAAACTAAGTACAACTGCGCTTTTCATTGAAACCCTGAAATATTGAGCTTGAAACTGCTTGCGATTGAGCAGCTTCCTCTCCAATAATAATTAGAAGCAGTACATATAAATACTAAGCAATCTTCTGTAATCACTCGCTGAACGTATTTTTCAGGTCCGCTAGAAAAAAATGAGCAAATGGAAGAGGAGTGAAATGTAATAATTTAATTTGGTATTTTCTCAAAAGGTGGCCCTACAACAGGATTCAGTATGTGTTAATGAATAATAAAAAAGAGTGATTGGTCATATCTCGAACTCCTTTTGAGTGGCCCCTTTCAAAAAAATACGTCTCATGTGACCTATGTGACTGTACATAGAAATAATGTAGTACCATAACTGCCAACTTCCCCAAGTCTTGTGGCGTCGGTAAGGCGCATCTATGACTGGTCACAGGAATAACGCAAGCCACATATCATCCTTATTTCCAAGTCTTGTGGAATATTTGAAGGTACCCCTGTGACTGGTAATACAAATAATATGGGTAACATACCTTCCCCTTTTTCCAAGTCAAATGCGTGGCAGGAAGGCATCCCTGTGACTGGTCGTGCAAATAATGTAGGTTGCATAACTCTACATTTCCACCATATCAGGTGGGGATAGGAAATCACCACTGTGACTGTTTATAGAAATAATGAGGGTCACGAAAGTTCACCTTTTCTCGAATCTAGTGGGGGTAGCAGGTCACTCCTGTGACTAGTCATAGGAATAATAAAGGTCACATATATTTTCCTTTTTCCAAGTCTGGTAGAGAGCGGAAAGTTACCTCTCTGACTATTTATGAAGATAATGTAGGTCACATACCAACACAATTTCCAAGTCCCATGAAAGGTCAGGAAGGTACCCTTATGACTTGTCATAGAAATAATGTAGGTTGAATATCTTCCCCCTTTCCCAAGTCTTGTGGAGGAGGGTAGGCACCCGTGTGACTAATCATAAAAAAATGTAGGTCATACACCTTCCATTTTCCCCCAGTCCAGTGGAAAGCTGGATGACACCCATGTGACTGGTCATTCATAAATGTACGGGATAAATAGGGATCGGAGAAGCGCCTCTATGACTGGTCACAGAAATAACGAAAGTCACAGATCATCCCGATTCCTAAGTCTTGCAGAAAGCTGGAAGGCACCCTTGTGACTAGTGATACAAATTATTTGGGTCACATAACTTCCCCTTTCCCCAAATCTTGTTGGGTCAGAAATGCACCCCTGTGACTAGTTATATAAATAATGTAGGTTACATACATTCCCGGTTCCCCCGAGTCCAGTTGAGAGCTTGAGATCATCCATGTGACTGGTCATTGACAGGAAAAGTACAACGCCGCGAAATTTTTACACACAAAAAGTTGCAAGTCTCGAAGTCACTGAATGACTTTAAATCATCGAAGTTGATGCAAGAGTTGAAAGCAATGAAGTAACAAACTTACTGCTGAAGTTACTGTAGAATACAAGTAACGATGTTATTTGATCAAGTTTTGGCTCGAATAACATCTCTTTCAAGATACATTTTTCCACAGCTTTGAACTGAGACAATATCAACAGTTACTGTAACTATAGCACCTGTTTTTGAGCAACTTCCCCCGAAAGATACAGTTATTACATCATATCTAATTCATGATAATATTCGGAAGTTTGTTCCAATGTGTAAAAAATGCGTATTCCGTTATGTAAAGTGTCTTTAAATATGATCAGAGCTAAGCTTGGTCGCACAAAAGTCCGCACTAGCACCGCACTTGTTCCGGGCTTATAGACTATTATCATGATCTTGGTAGTCGACAATGAAGGGAGTGGATTATGAAATCTAAATGGGGGTCGGCGACTCACCAGAGTCATCCCACGGTTCGATGCGTCTACACTCTAAACTGCCTTTATCATTTATTTTATCGTTGCTCGTTAAACTTTATGTCATAAGACCAAATTGTACAACTGTACTCAACCTTGCGGCGATCACAGAAAAATTTTCTTCTCCACATTCTCATCTCACCTTATTTTTTCTTTCCTCAAACCATCCATCCAATCCAGAACAAAAAAACTGTCTCAAGAGTGTCAACACATCTCTAATAATAAGCTTTTAAATCTTCTGTTTTCGTGAAATTCTTTTTCTCGAAAGTTTTCAAATTATAAGGTTATGTTCAAAACACTTCAGAAGGACTAAAAATTCATTTCTTGTCTTGCGTTTAAATGTTCAAAGTCAATCACAGAAACAGAGCATTGAAAGAAATTAGAGGCTACATGTTAATTCTACTCAATTCCGGTTGCGCCGTTCCTGGAATTATAACTCTGACCTTCACTTAGCACTCAATTCCGACAATCTAGCCTAATACTGGCAGTCATCACTTGACCATCACGGGCTGCCATTGTTGGCCTGAACTCAAGTACCAATGTCATGCCTTTCTGAAATGATAAGTATGGGCTGCACTTGCAAGACGACTCTCTCCCAATAATGTTCGTCAGTATTTATGTATCTCTGACTCTTCTTATCAATAACCATTACTTGATAGCTAATGAAAATGAGCTTAAATCGCATAAGACTTCGGAATAAATTTAGATGGGCAAAATCCGAAAAAAATTTGAATTTTTTATTTGTAAATCCATCCTTGTCACCATACTGTAACACTGAAAGCTCTAACATTTTAAGATTGACATATAATTATTTCAGATTGAAAGCTTCTATCTATCACGTGTCCCTCTTCTGCCATCAAAACTGATCGAACGAATAGGAGGGAATATTGAAACAATTTTTTTAGATGAATTTAAATTTGTATTTACAGGCTATCGCTCTGGTGTTAGGACAAATTACACGTAAAAAATTGGGACTTGACTGTATATCGAAGATGTAATTCCTACGAAGTTAGGAATTAGTATCTGGTGAACTAAACCACACAGGAACGTTGAGAAGTATTATCATAAAGTACGATCGATAAATATTACGAGGAGTCGCTCGGAATGTTCGATAATCGCTAATCTCAATGTCAGCAATGTTCACGCACTGAGCTATTGTGCAGACGATACAGCGCAGTGCGAGGCGTAGTGCGCTAACTGGCTGTCGTTATTAAGTAAGTTATTATTCGTTTGTGTAAGCACTGGTTATAGCCACATGTTAATTTTTGATGTATCGATGATGGGCCAGACTTTGCCTTTCCCAATGAAAATATGTTTCCTGTATTAAAACTGACTTTTTTATCAGTAATGGGCCAAACTTTGTCCGGACTCATTTCCCACTGGAAATGCACTGGACTCTGGTTTGCCTACTTCAAGATTTTTTACTGTAGTTGAAGTGACAGTGTGATAATGTCCGTCACTGGTCTAGAGTCTGAATTTCCCATCTTGCCGGAGCGTACATAAATTTCGGGCCTTTGTAGTTATAGGTAATTACTGGGTAAAGCCTTGACTTTCCGGCGTTCAAAATTGCTTGCCATAGTAAAGTCTAAAGTCGATTCGGTACAAGGCTGATACGAGAAAAAGTTTTAGTGGAAATTGAGCAGAATATGTCATGTCAATGCTTAATCGCTGCTTGCTCATTTCAACGAGTTTGCTGATTATTTTGTCAGAAATCCTTTTATATTGTAGCTGTCTCTCGTGAAATTTCACTTTTCGGAGTTTTATATAAACCACCCAACGCTGGTTTTGGTAGCGATTTCGAGAGAAGGAGCTTTTCGATAACACACTTGATTATATTAATGTCTCTAATGAACTCGGTGGGTTTATCTACAGTGCAGAATGGGTCTGCGCATGACTCTGGCTTGTCAAGCACATGGATTGACCTCGTGGCTGTGGAAGGTTGATCTAAAGTATAGAGTTATTCTCAACACCCAGTTCCATTTTTGTCTAAGCATTATATTTTTCAAATATATTACAATTTTTAATCTAGAGCCTTTAACTTCCGACCCAACCTACGAAAAATTCAGGAAACTCAGTGAAGTTGAGTTGACTTAATAATATATTAAATTCAGCATTTGATGTTGTAGCTCCAATACATGAATTTGGTTCAAACTAAGATTAAGGACTATAAAAATAAACATACAAATAATGCGATTATCAACTAAAAAAAGGATGAACATATTTGAAGGCTTTCTCGGCGGCTTGGAATCATTTCATCTCGAGGTCAAACCTTTGATCAAAACTATCCGGAAACTGACTGTATGGAACGTTTCTTGATTAAGCGATTATCAATTGATACTTCTCTTTAATCCAGTCATGTACCTTCCTACGATGATGCTTACTTTTACTCCTCTTATATTGGAGCAGATTATCTGCTTCCAGTCATTGCCAATATAACTTCTGGAGCTTCTGGAGTTGATGAAATCTCGATTAAAACGGTAAAACTTTCTCTCCGTGTCCTATTCCCTGTTTTACTTCATAAATAGTATATTATGCACGATATTTCCTTCAACAAATGCATGAAAACACGGGGTTTCGAGTTTTTTCCCTCCAGCTGGAGTTTTTTCCCCTGCTAGGAGTTTTTTTCATAGTTTTTTTCCCTGCTCTGAAAACAGCATTTTCTGGCTCGCTTCACGCGCTCGAAAACCCGTGGTTTTCATGCATTTGTTGAAGAAACAAATATTCGCTACAGCTTAGGACTTTTCCTAACATTTAGAGAAGAGCACTCATTCGTCTTATTCCGAAGATCACTAATAATTCGGGTCTGAAAGATTTGCGCCCTATCTATATTCTGAGTGCGTGAGCCAAGCCTCTTAAAAATATAGTAGACCATCAGCTCACTGAGTATTTGGATAAAGACAGTCTACTTGATCCTTTCCAGTCTGAATTCCGGAGAGAGCATGGTACTATTACTGCTTCCCTGAAATTTACTTCTGATTTGGAAACAGCTTCTTATCCAAAAATTGAAAACCCTCAAAATCGCTAATAGTGCCATCAATTGCCAGGACTCAATTCTTGGACCTTAAATGTTCAATGTATTCATACACGACTTTCCGCTGTTCTAGGCTATTGTAAATAACATTTTTGGGTTGATGATAGTCAAATATATTTTTCGGAGCTGCTAAATGGTTCAGAAAGATATAAATAATGCCTGCAACTGAGAAGTCTCTAGTGGTCTGAAACCAAATCCGCAGAAAACACACGCTATGCTTGTTGAATTCTCCATTCATAATCCTTCTAAAGTTTTGGACTCTCTCTCACCAGTGTACACAAATAGTCCAATAAGACGTATAATTTTAATTTTAATCGTAATAACGATTTTCAAACAGTGAGAAATTCCATTTTCCAGTCAAGTTAGGCGAGATAATAATCGCAGGGGCGAGTATTTTAAAAAGAATGTGTTTCTCGAGGATGATACAGCCTTAAGGAAATGTATTTGAAAAATTTATCAATTAAAAACTGGAAAAAATATGATAATGTTCTAGAAACTAAAGATTTTCAACAGTTTTGAAAAATCTGCAATCCCGGACACGCATTACACTATGCGCTAGGTTTATGCCTCATCGAGCGCGAAGCTCGAGATCATAAAGACGCGCGCCCCAGGTGCGCTCAAACTTGCGAGCGAAGAGTTCTGTGTGCGAAGCGTGTAATAAGAATGTGCCCGCGCGGCTGGCAGAGTTTTTACATTGTGAAGGATTAATTGAAGTCTTTGAATCAGAGATGAAATGACAAAGCGTAGCAATATAAACATATGTAGAACATACAATTGCAATGGCTAAACGGGTCACAAGATAATTGCTAAGATAATTGCTTTTCAGGTCTTCAGCAAGTCGATCTGTCCAAGAAGAACGTCGATTGTCTCATCAATTCATCATCGTGTTTTCATCTAATTCACTACCTCAAACTCTAGAAAGATCGTTGATGCTTAATGAACCATTGTATGGTGCTCTGTGCGTTCGATCATTCTGAACCGCATCTACAAAAGGGTTTGAGTTTGAGGTTTCCATAGTTGTTTCTACGAGTAGCTAGGGGAGGACTTGTCTTACCTCGCAAAGCCCTGCATATGAGAGGTTACACTGTACACTACAGGATTTCGCCTAGTATCCTGGAGACACCATAAAGGACACTTCACCCAGGTGCCATTCAGCTTAGGGCACGGTTGTGTACTCCGTGCCTGGGGACGAATTACACCAGGGTGTGGTGTCTTAGAACGGTGTCCCGGAAAAACAGGCCACATCATAGTGTGAATTTGCCGTGTCCCCACAAACAGGGCTCTGTGAGGGAAGACCTTTCATTCCTCTGGTTATTTGTGGGATTAATCTGGAATTCGATGATGAAATCAGTTTCATTGAACAAACACATGGAAGGGCTTCAAGTACACCCTCTATGAAATCCATTTTTCTTGAGGAGATGGAAACCAGAACAGGGGTTAATTTTTTTCTCAAGCAGCATGAGGCCTGGTCTGATGGTAACACATGTAACAGAGAGGCCAAAAGGGGTAGGCTTATTGACTCAATTGACACCTACAGCCTTGCCCCAAAGAGTTTTCGAAGCTAGCAAGTGTTCTGGAGGATTTTCAGCAAGAGGAATTCAAGTCCGAGTAAATAATGGCCTCAGAGGCAGCCTTTGAGGTTAAGATCACTGGAATCAAACCTGGCGATATTTTCCCGAGGTTCAGAGACTGCTACTTCAGGACCAAACCTGTTGGCGGATTGAAGCCATGAAAAAAGGAACTTGAGGACTACCTAATAGAGCCAAGTAAACTGGGGAATGGGGCTCGCAGAAGATTGGTATATCGTGATGTACTAATGAAATACAGTCAGCTGAGAGGAACTATTAGAGGGGACATTTTCGGGTGATTCAAAATGTATCTCATACTATGAAACTTCAGAGAAACCTGAAAAAAAATCCTCTTCGTCAGCTGATGGCATTGTTGTAGCATGCAGGTGACATGACAAGGACAGCTTACGACACCTTCGAATACCTCATGTGGGTACACTTTCCTGGTCCCGGAAGTGATTGCCGAAATTCCCTGCTGGTAGTTGCCAGGGAGACATTCATGCTATGAGGCTCAACGATTCGGAACAATCAACATTCCTTCTTTCAAGTTAAAAAAACCTTGCAAATCCATTGCTGACGCACTTTATATCCTTTATATCCACGCGGTGTGGCAGGGTTGTTCAATCGTCACTCCATGGATGTAATGTGAGAGCGAAGGTGAGAAGAGGATGTACTTGGGAGAGAGTTTAGTCTTCTTCTTTATGGGCACTCGTCACCGAAGATTATATCTGTAGATTAAATGAGTCAGGTTTTTATACACAAGGTTGTGCTCTCAATAAAGTTGAGAAAGATGCGACGACCGTGGTCTATCTGTTAAACTGGAAAAGACTAAACTCGTGGTATTTACGAGACGCGAAAAGCTACCTGATCTCAAGTTCTGTGGCAAAAGCGTCGAATTCTCCACATCAGCAAAGTAGTTAGGTGTGATTTCTGACCCTTGACCGACCTGGAAACTTCATAGTGATGTGATTGTCAAAAACGGCGAAGAAGCTTTTTGCGCGTGAGAGGTGCAAATGGGAAGATTTGGGAATTCGGACGCAAACTCGTATTCTGGTTATATGCAGCCATTAAAAGACCGATTATAACTTATGCCCTTTTATTGGGAGTGACTAGAATCACTTTTATTACTTCCAGGAATCAGTTGAAAGGCCTTAAAATTGTTATTTGTCTAGCATTTACCGGAGCAATGAGAAAAATTTCAACAACGGCATTGAAATTCATCTTATATGCCAACGCTACACCTTCTAATGACACAAAGGCTTCGGTGAAGGCATACAAACTTTCTCTAAGAGAAGTTTTACGAAATGCCGAGTGTATTAACAGAGGATGGAATCCTTCACTTGTACTCTGCCAGTGAGAGGACTCGCCTGGGACACAGACGGTCCTAGAGGCTCTCTTGAACTTGGAGCTAGAATATTTTAAATGATACACAGTGCTGGGATAACATTGGCATTAGAAATGTTCTCTACTATATTTCAAGCTGAGATTGTAGCTAGCATGGTCTGTCTAGAGGAGATACGTGAACGTGGGTTCGTTGTTCACAAAATTTACATATCCTTTAATAGTCGGGCTGCTCAACAGGCCCTCGTTTTGAAGTAGATTACATTTGGAAATGTCTGGAGCTACCCCTGAGACCTTTTTAAATTTCCAGGAAGGCACTGGGTGAATCTGATTTGGGTTCCGGGATTTCAGAATATTGAGAGAAATAAGAGAGCTGATACGTTTGAAAAAAAGAGACTACACAAGCCCTTAACTGACCTGAACCATACTGTGGTCGCTCCTAGAGTGATCCATAAATCACGTGATGTTTTCTCGATTGATACCCTACCTACCCCCGCGTGATATATGAGCATATCTTACATACCTTTAAGGCTACGAACCATGACGTTTCTAGGACAACCCCCCCCCCCCCCCCCCCCTACAATATAAGGTGTCACGTGATTTCTGGATGAAATCCAGTCAAGTCGTGAAAATGCGTACGGGCCACTGCTGCTTGAAGGAATACCTGACTAACATTGAAGTTGACAGTGATTCTCGCTGTCGTGAATGAAGTTTTCGAGAGAAAACAGCACACCACATTCTTCGCTATTGTATTGAAATTGCACAGAGGTCGAGTTGGGGTAATTGAGAAACTACGGAATGGTGAGGCAGCTGTCATGGATGATATGGCGAGTATCGCTCTACTCTACAAGAAAAAGGTGGATTGAGGTGGGTTTTCTAATTGTAGAGCAATCAGCCTTCTACATATCTATTATATAACTTCAGACAGATTGAAGCAAAAATTTTGAGAGTAAATGTCTTATTTCTGATACTAATAAAAGTGAGGGAAGGATGCGGTGTCCACAAAAGACCTTGGAAATAAATTTACTCTTGGCGAAGAAATAGATTCGAACATATGCAATCATATAAATAAGAGCGTAAAGATTATCAGCAGTGTACGAGCTATTACTAGAAAGATAATGTGACAAACGAGAAAGAGATCGCAATATATAATCATGTGCTTGCGCTTACTGTGGTTTATGCTGGCGAGAGCTGAACGTGTCTAGGAAATTATTGTAATGAGGTGAAGGCGGTTCGTATGCGATTCCTAAAGAATTTTTGCGGTAAAGCGCCGATGGACAATGAAGTAATGAGCGGGTCCTCAAAGAATGTAGTGTACAAAAATCACTGCATGACAAGAGTGAAATGAGTTTGCTGAGATGATTTTGTAAGGAAAGTATTCGTATATTTCCGCCACACTCAAATAATAAGCGCGGGACAATTTCCTTGGGTGTATGCGAACAGTGATCGTCTTGTTCATTCCGCTCTAAACCTTCGCTGGTGACATTTGCACTCTGCTGAGCAATGGCAAAATTGTAATTAAAGTCTATATTAACTAAAATTCCACCACGATTTGTACGGAGCTGTGCCTACGCGTCCTTACAAGTAAACATTCTTGTGTTTAACAAAGTAGTGAATCGTGTGTTTAACATAAAATATCACTTAACGTGATATTTCTTGAATATCATTTAACGCGGAAAGTTAGAATGCACGCAACATTTAAATTTTGTTACAGCGTGGCGTTTATTGTTGCCTGCACATCTTTGAATCCAGTTGGCGCATGAAGTTAGGAAATACCTTTTGACATTCATTGTACATTCTGGATTATGTCTTTGAGTGTGTTGTTTTTGTTAAAAATTTACTATATTGTTGAATTCCGACTTGGAGTGTAATTTATATATTTTAACAATATGTATTTCGAAATTTTAATCTTCTGTTTTTCTGTTGTACGAGCATGAATATAATTTTATTTTGAAAATTGAGCTGGTTTTACGAGCACCGATTTCATAACCGTCACACTCTCAATTACTCTATCTACCTCTATTTACTAGGATTTCTAATTTAATATCGGATAGTTTTTTATGTAAAATCATTCGGCTTGTCGGGGTTTTAAAATGCGGTAAATCAATGAAATTGAGTCATTTTTGAAATATGTAGCAAAAGATCTGTTACAGTTTGGTCATGTTGAGAGGAGAGATGAAGAGCAATTAGCGAAACAAGTTTATTAGAGGGTATGTGAGTGGTAGCGTACCCAGAAATAGACTGAAGAAGGAATACTTGAAATGTGTAAATGAGATTCTGAAGAGCAGCTGGATAAAGAGTCGTGAAAAAATACCTTGCATAATAGGATACCTACATAAATATGCAAGGATAGAGATTTTGGGCACTCATATACGCGGGTGGAGAGGTTTTCTTAGTAATGGCTTATTTAAATGGCTTTGAGCAACTTTACAGCTGGGGTGAGTGCTATGAAGATCGATCAGCGAATCGTGTCGAAGCAGTACTGTTGAAGACTTTAATTTTTGAATAAATAACACGCGACTTTTAGATTCTGGCACAAGAAAAATTGGCGAGAAGTGTCCTTTTATGAAAAAAGTCAAATTTATTTTTGACATCGTTTTCTAAAGTTGAGATATTTTTCTTCAAAAATGGTTGAAACCCATAAAGAGAACGTGAAAATCAGGATGGAAAATATACCAAGAAATATATCCCTTATGTATATTGAAAGAGTTCTAAATCATCAAAGAATCTGGTATATTCTCAGAAACTACTTAACCCTCATTTCCACAAATGACAAATAAAGACCTTATTTTTCAATCTCGATGTTTGAGGAGAAAAGAATCTAGGCTCCTTTTTAAAATATAATAATGGGAAAATGGGCCCTTGGTTCAAAATAAGTCAGATTGGTGTGAACCTTATTTTTAAAGGTTAAATATTTATTCCTAAAAAATCCTCATGATCAATGGAAACGCATTGCTCATATTTAACTAAGATCCAAAAACTTTAAAATTTTGAGTAGACATACACTTGGAGACACATTTATATATCAATATAAATGTAGGCATCCAAAACATCTAATAGATCATATCTACATTATTTTTTTGCAATAGTCTTACATAAAATTTATGAGACAAACATCTTGAACCAAACTGAAATTTTTTAGAGAGAAATGTGTCTCATAAAAATGTAAATTTCTGCAGACGAAGATAGTATAAATTTGTTAAAGATTATTAATCTGCAATGTATCGAAACTTCTTTAAGTCTGTGGTACTCTTTTGGTTCTAATAAACTACGAGAAAAAGGATGACATTGTCTTGAAAGTGCAAAGTTCCACTTGTAAATAGAAGCAATAAAAAGAATCAAAGTAATCGATGGAAAATACGGAGTTTATCATGACACTATGTTTTGTGATTCAACGGACCCATTTGAAGAGGAGGTCGTCAGTAGATTGCGAATTATTTTAAAACATTGTTAACCACGATGCGAGAAACAAGATCGTTGATCGCTGGAAGGTGCTTTTGCCTGCTTGCTGTAATAAGCTCTCGAAATATACGATTAATTGAATTACCAAGTATTGTACTACACTTATGACGATATGTACTCTATTTCTTGTACTGATCATAAGTAATAATACATAACTGGTGCGTAATAGAAATGGTATTTGACTAAAATACAAGGAGAAAATATATGCATATCAAATCACGTCTATCGATACAAGCAGATTACTTTACTCATTGCCAAAACATAACTAGAATGAATAACTGTATTCTCATCTCAGACAGCTCTACAATCATGACATCTTTTTTATGAAACATGAATTTCGCACATCTATGTATAAAGTCATGTATTTAATCTCTCCCTTATACGGTTTTGAGGGCCTCTGTTCCCTTTACAACAATTTACAAAAATTCACATCTGTGCCATACTCTATTTAATCCAGCTTACTCTAACGCTTGAATTCTAATGCTGCCTATTATTATTATAACGCCCTATTGGCTTCCAGGGCCCCCGTCTCCTATTACCTTCATTTTATTTCATTATTTTCGACTACACACTCTAAATAGTTTCTCTCGTTCCTCTATCCGGTATCTACATTCTCTCATTCCCTCCTTCATTCCTAATCGGATCATCATATTCCACTTACTTTCTTTCTTCATCTTTCTCAGATACTCTCGTTCCCCCACCCACTTAATCATCTTGTACCACTTATTATACTTTGATTCCATAACTTTTCTCCACCTTTCCTCTCCATACCTTACCATCATCTCCAATTCTATCTCCTGCCATTCAACCAACCTTTCTTGCATGCCCTGTTCTTTCCTCATTTTATGTCTCTCTAATTTCCATCTCGAACTTTCTGAATTACCTCTTTTCTCTTTATTCCCTCGTACTTCAGCGCTCCATTCTCTATTCTATCCCTACTTCTTTTCCTATTATTCACCTCCCAATCTCACCGATAAGACCCAATATCTACGAATCACCCGTCGTGTCTGGGAAACGGTGGTGGTCGATTTGATGGGCCCCTATCTACGCATCTGAGGCGTCTTAACTCACGAGCAAATCCCACGGAGCGTCGGAATCTCGAGCTGAAGAAGGGCTTGCGTATTCGCATCCACGCTGAAAATCAATGATCTGGGTACGCCACCATCCGAACATTCTCCACATTTTGTGACGACGATAAAACAACAATGCCGTGAGGATGGAACTCGCCAGCATCAAGGGTCGTATCACGCCTGATGCGCTTCCATGGCTGTGCAGGAGAAGATATTATTATCCAATGATTGGTTAGAGCCTAAAGAACAAAAACGCATCACAACGGTGAGATCGGTCTCCCTTACTCCTCAGGCGTCAACTTCCGTTTCTTCTACTCTTCCACGCTCTTGACCCTGTCTCTCTCACTCCCTCCACACAAACTTTCATCCCTCTCACCTCCTTCCTTCTGACCCTGTCTCTTACATTCTCTGCACAACTTTCCTCTCTCTCACTGCCCTTCGTTATTAAGCCTGTCTCTCTCACTCCTTTCCTCTACATTGACGCAGCTACGTCATATCCCTGACATTTCTCATGAAAACATAATCTTCTTTATCTCATACTTCCCCTCCTTCCAAATAATCCCCTATCCAATCATTCAGGTCTCCCCATTTCGGAACCAGCCCTTCCTCTTTCCCCTCCATCAACTTTTTCATAACTTTCCAGCTCTCCTCCTCCCCCCTCCTCCTGTGAATACATACAATTGCTGCCCTTACCTAAACCACCTTAATTCTTCTTAGCATTATTCCATTCTCTGTTCCTCTATCTTCCTGTGATCCCTGTTCTGCTGTTATTTTTTTTCTCACCCCTGATAGCGTAACTCCCATCCTTCTCTCTTTCACGTGATCCTTTCTTGACTCATGCATATTCTATTTATATTATTTTGGTAACTTCCTTTTTATGCTCTCCTAGTCTTTTTTCTCCGTCCGCGTTTCACTCATTATTATTACGTTCCACTTTCTTAATTCCCTCAGAAGCCTTTATCCTTGTTTCTTATCCCTCACACATTCCAGAACGCCACTCTTATTTTATCTACCTTTCACATCCATTCCTATCATATGCCTTCCCTGCCTTCTAGCTTCCTTCCTATTCTTCTAACCCCTTCTACCCATACTTTTCCTAATATGTCCCTTAGCAATTTCTTGACCTCTTCCTCTCCCGACTCACTGGTTACCTTCAAATCTCTAGTTACTACGTTCTTTTCCCTCTATCTTCTCTGCTCCCCTTCGATCCTTTTCTCGACATGCGATAATCTCCTTCGTTGCATTTCATTCTCCTCATTCACAAATGTCTCACCCTCTTTTGGTTCTTGACTAATGCTTGTCTCATGGTTTTCCTGCATCCCTTGCCTCCAGTTTGCTCGACCTATCTTCTATAACTTTCATTTTCCTGATTCTATTTTCCTTCACTTCTTTCTCCCGATCTTATGTCTTCTTGTTTTTTCAGACGTTCTCTTTCCCTTGTTCCATGCCCTATTCCACTCATCTCATTCCTCTGTGACTTTTCTAACTTCCTCCTTCAGCTCTCCCACTTGCAAGGTCATCTCTTCCAGATACCAACGCACCTCCTTTCTGAATCCTTCAAACATTGTTTCTTTGCTCTGAAACATAGAATCATTTCTCGCTGGTGTCACTTTCTCTTCTGTTCCTCCTATTCCATGGACCCATGTCGCCTAGTACGCTGAACCGCTTTTTCCCTCCTCCTCTTGGGCGTCTCGTTTCGCTTGTAAAAATTGCTTTCTCCACTTTCTGTAGGGGAAATACTCCCCACCTTCTTCTCTCTCCTTACACTCTTCGTCACATGTCAACGACTTAGTACAGTTGCTTCTTCCCTTTCCAACTTTCCGTTATAGGCATGCTCTTCTACTTCCTACTTTATCTACAGAGCAAGTTCCGCAACAAGATGCTCTTTCCACCATGTGCCATTCAACGAATACAACCTAACTCCAAACCATTTCTTCCTTCGGAAATTATAATGGACCCACGCCGAAAAAAACTAACCGCTGCCTCAGGCATGTAAAAAAGATTTGCTTGTCACTGGATTGGATGGGAAAGCAATGATGAATCAGCAATACCTTTTACGTTTATTGTGGACGGATCATTTTAAGGATTGCGTGCTTGTTTGATGCAATGCCAGTATTGACACTTATCGCGAAGGTTACGAAGCGCCTGCAGACTATGAGATACCGGAAGTACCCAGCAAGTATTGCGTAACTGCGCCTTCAACTTCTGGTTGAGAAGAAATATGCGCAGAACGCTTCCCCGACATCTGCGATAAAAAGCTAAAGAAAGAGGAGAGAAAGCGACATCAGGACTGACTGCAGAAACTAGGGATCACCGAATGATATTGACGAGTTTGAGATAGGGAGAAATAGAACCATCCAGGGGTCTCCTTAGCTTGATCATATGACTTAAATATATGCTACCCTTCATGAGGATCACTTAGAAGGGTACGACCTCTAGACATCACTTGTTCAAATTATGATGCGGCAAGAGCTTTGACTGATTCATATTGGAGGATGAAGCAGGCGATCGAGGAACGTTCATATATTACGTAACATTAAACAAGGGGAGGGGTCCAGTTTTTGTTACGTACATGTTAAAGTTACATACACTTACTATGGGAACGTCGATGTTGAGGGTTGGGTGGTAAAAATGGTCGAAAAAACGTTTCTAATATGTAAACGCTCCATAGAATGAAAGCCTGAAAGACGCTCGCATCATCTGAACGGGAAGATAGACTTCGCCAGACAAAACGCGTATCGTATTCAGTGTGTGATGGAGGAGCTGTGTAATAACCTAATCAAGTCCAAAGACGGATGGGTACCAATCAGTACCGAGGAGGTGAAGAAAGCATCAAGGGGCACGACGAACAAATCCGCTGCCGGTAAGATTTTTTGGCAGAAATGTTTACTACTACACATCAACATCAGGCCCGAATCTTTACCTCACATTCAAAGTATGTACTCCTTCCAAAAGAAGGCAACTCAGCAAACGTGGGTACAGAACAGATCTTTAGCAAATCTGGAACGCTCTATCGATCTATAATATTTTTGGAACAATTCTAGATTTCAATCACTAAAGATATGTAACATATCTGCAATAGATGCAGAACGCTAAGATAGCCGATTGTAACCTTTTTAAACAATTTGACAACTCTAACACCAGTGTTTTGTTACAAATCCGTAAGGAATCTAGAACCATGTGAAAACCAATCTGTGAAGACGTAATGGTAGTACAATGCTTTCTTCTCTTTATATATGGTGTAAAATATGTAATTTATCATTTGATTTACAGAATTCAATGTGATAGTTTTCTACAGAACGTCGATGTAACACTGGGAGGACACAATACAAATATTTAAGTGAATAATAATAATAATAATATAAACAATATAATATAGAGAAAAATGAATATCGCTTGTAATTCTTAGTAGAATATTTGAGTAACAGATAACTGTTCAGCATCAAATCCCAGTTTTTGTTCTTGTTTTACTCTAGAACACATTTATTACACAGTTTTAGCACGTTGATTTAATACCATCACAGATGAATCGTAGATTAAACATGAAACAAATGTTACAAAATGTCTGTAATTGATCGTTTCTAGAACAAATGCGTTACAATTGTTCTGAACAGTTATTATTCTTTGTCCCTTATTTGTTCTAGAACAAAATTTTAACATAGTTCTAGAACTTTGATAGAACACCGTTATGGTTTGGTTCTAGAATAATTTTGGAACAAATGTTATAGACGTCTCTGATAGGTTTGTTCTAGAAGAGTTTCATAGCAACTGGTACAGAACAGTGCTGTCACATAGTTCTAGAAAAGTTCTGTCACAATTTTGTCACAGTCTTCTAGAACACTGTAAACCTTCTGTTCCAGAACAGCTCCTGTATCATCTTGTAACAATTGTTATAGAACACTGTTCCTTTTTTGAAATAGATCAGTTACAGAATGTGTTTGCTGGGCACTTGTCCGACCTAATGAACTTTAGTTCAATAGCTTGTCTAAACACGCTGTATAACATCTTCACATCTATCCTGAGTGAGATTATTCTCCAAATATTTGTACCTGCTTGAAGAGAGATTCACAAAAAAACGTGGATAGGAAGGAAGCGCAGCAGGCTGTAGAGAGAACCTGCCGATCAATAGGAGTATCTATGCAGAAGCTGCCCAAAACCTACGAAATCTGTCAATGACTTGGATCGATTACCAGGAGGCTCTCGATTCTACTTCTAATGAACGTGAACCAGACATACTGTTTCTTCTAGAAAACATTGTGTGACAATTGAAAACGTCATTTCATAGAGGCGCGCCTTTCACAGTGGCACAACAAGCACTTCTCTCTTCTGCAGCACATTATTGAAACAACATAAAGACAAGGTGATGTATGGAAACTTTTTCGAAATTGTAGGAGACCAATCCTTGTCACATAAGTCAACGTTTGCTTTCCACAAATCATCATATAAGTATATATATATATATATATAAGTATCTCTCCAACCCTGTAATTAGCCCCGCCATTCCCTCTTCATCCTCCGC
>WSXT02198891.1:0-18945 GCA_011762715.2 Neuroterus valhalla
TTTTTCGCCATTTCGTTATCTTGTTGACAAATCGCCCATTCCGTCTTTGAGACCCTAACTTTCCGATTTATATACCTTTGTCACCTTATTTATTAACCTCAGTTTAATTCCGCTTATCGACACTGTTTATAATCTCTTTGTTGTAAGACCCTACTCATTAACTTGTTTACGTTCTTCGCCTTGTATAACCTTCCCTAGCTTCATTTTCTCTCTCACGCCGGTACTTTCTGTCACCTCGTGACCCAATTTTATCACTTGTGATCTCGTCTAATTCTTAGAAAATATATATATATTTCTATGGAACACTCATCTTGCCAAATTTCTTCCTGAACCACTCACCTCTAGTTAAAGACTGAGCTGGCCTAGGCCAGAAAGATTTTGGGGAATTTTCCTCTTTTTTGGAACCGCATGTAGTTTGTGTATATTATGTATCGTTCTCCCTTTTGGGGTGAGGTAGCCGCTGAAGCTTGAGGACTGCTGTTAGGACAGCTGGCGCCCTAAGACTTATTTTTTGGAGTTTAAAATTTTATTTTTTTGTTTTATCATTGTGCGGGGTCAATAGGACCCTATTGAAAATGCCTAATAAAAAGGCCGCGTCACAATTCGGCGCCCAACATGGGGCGTTTTCCATTTTTCTTTTGGAAAACAGATGTGGTGCTGTTATTTGGCAAGATGTTTCAGGATAAAATTTTGAAAAAAAAGTGGAAAATTATACAGTTTTTGATTTTTTGGAAAATGTGCTTCCAGTGAATTCAATAATGAGTTAGGGATGAAATTTCCGACTTATTATTATTTTTATTGTCCTCCTTTTGTTCTCTTCTCAGGTTTTTTTTTATATCGTGGAAATATTTTGTGTCTTGATGATTTAATTTTTTTGACGTTCGGAAATTATTTTATCAGAATAAATGGTGAAGTTGTGTAAATTAAAATAATTTTTATAGAAGGGAGTATTTCATTTTGAAGGTTTAAAGTTTTTGTTGGAATAATTGTTTTTGAAACAAAGTTTATATTTTGAAAATCTGAGGTTATTATTGGGATAATATTTTTGGAAATAAATTTTGCATGTTGTGAGTTTCAAATTATCATTGGAATTATTATTTATGGAAAAAAATTTTGCATTTTATAAGTTTCGAATTATTATTATTGGAATAAACATTCTTTAGAATAAAATTTCGCATTTCGAAAGTTTAGAATTAATATTCGAATGACTATTTGGTAATAAAATTTCACATTTAGGAGGTCTCAAATTACGATTAAAAAGATTATTTTCAGGATTTCAGTGGTTTGGAATTTTTATTGAAATTATTATTGGTGAAACAAAGTTTTATTTTTGTTGGGTTCTAAAATTAGGTTTTCGGGTTCCATAGTTATATTTTTGATATTTTGTTTCAGAATTTCGGGAACGTTTCAAAAAAATTAGCTAATTGGATTAGATAGTGAAGCTGTAATAATTTGAATAATTTTTTCTGCTATATAATGTTGCATTTTGGATTTTTTTTTTAATTCAGCTCACCGATTCCGAAATTGTTGAAATGTTTTGGTATGAAATTTTGTTTTCTGTTTAACAGATTAAACGTAAGCTTTATAAAGATCGAGAAACTTTAATAATTAATCTTGTGAAGAGAAGTTTCCACTTTGAAAGTTGTTAAATTCGGTTCTTGGGTCCAAAATTTTGAAAAAGTTTGTTGTTGGATTTCAGGCTTTGCGAGCATTTAAAAGATTTGAATAACGATTTTTGAATACAATTTTGCGTTTAGAAAGTTTTTAGTTGTAAGCCTCAAGTTCTTGAATTTGGAAATATTTAATTGGAAAATTTTGAACGTTTCGAAAATTTATCCAGCAAGTTACATTAGGAATGTTTAATTATTATTCGCAGAATGGAAACATAAGTTTTGAGATGACAGTTCACATTTCTCAGATTTCAAGTGGTTTTTATTTTTCTAACCAAATTAATACCGAGAATTCAGAAATATTTCAATTGGTGAAATAAGAATTTTGAAAATTAATTTCATTTGTGAAATTAGGAAAAATAATTTGGGAACGTTACCGAAGAATATTTATTATCCTGAATGTGCATTTCTTTTTTGAAATAATTTACGTTTACAAAATCCGGAATTTCGGGTTTTCTTTCCTTGATTAATTTTATTCAAGAATTTAGGAAATATAATATTGTGAATTGATAAGGTACACCTCGTTCGGACGGAGAATTTTCTGTTCGGCACTCCCGCCGTTCTCATTTACAAATTTACTTATCGCTCTGTTAGCTATCTAGCTTTGTGTTATTGTGGTCACCTGTGTTTACGAACTTGTTTTGATCGCTTTTGTTGTGCATACTATTATTTCGAGATTAAATCAAATGGAATTTTGATTTAAATCGTTATTCACAACGAAATATTAAATTCGGGTAAATCTTGTCCCCGAAGTAATCTCAAGTGTAGTAACTTTAAGATTCTATCAAATTATAGATAACAGTTCTTAAGAAAATGAATGACGACGAGCCTTTGGTTTCGTGGGTCTATACCCTTGATGATGAGGGGCTAATACAAGATTTCGGAAACCGAGGCCTCCTTTTTTCTGTAAGTTTCATGGTCTTGCGACCATGCCGCAAAAAAGGTTAATAAAATTAGCGTTTCACCCGGACTGAATTAAGTTCCTCCTACTTTCACATACTGGATGATCTTATCGGAGCTGGCCGATTACCGGGTTATTCTGAAAGCCAAGTAAATAAACAAAGGTCGGTACCTAGCGACAATTGACGAGTTCGACACGAGAATTCGGGTGTGGAATCCTTGAACGCGAGTCATGATGACCGGTTGGGAGGTGGCTACCATGCTAGTGGTTCACCGGGTGATATCAATAACCTTAAGTTGAGGCCGCCTAGCCCTATTCGGATAGGACGACCCGATTTTGACGAGTGTAATTTTACGGCCCGACAGCGAAGTAATAACCGAGGCACGGATCCTTAAGTTGATTCTGAGTATTACCCTCACTCTCGCGGCTCCATTACGTTGAACTTCCGTCGTTTCCGGGTTAATTTTGAGGACAGGCGTCCGCGTTTCCAAGAATCTTATCGAACAAACCAGATGATTTTGACACCTTCCCCTTCGATCCCGCTCACACCTACGAGGCCCAATATTTAGACAACCCTTTCGTTCCCCTACCCCATTCGCGCATTCTTTCACGACAGTATGGTTGTAATACCACCCCTTCCACTCCCGCGCAGACCTATAAGATAATGCGCAAGTGGAACATCCGATATTCCGGAACGCACAATGAGGACCTTGACGCCTTTTTGATGTGCATTGAAGAGGGCAGAGACCTGGTACCAGTCAGTGACGCCAATCTGTTGAGGGTGGTTCCCTCCTTTTGACAAGGCATTGCTCTCAACTGGTTTAGGGGTTTCAAACACTTGTGGCAAACGTTCGACCAGTTTGCGGGGCCTTCAGGGTTAGGTTTGAAGATTCAGACTTCCAGTTCGAATAAGGCAAGAGATTTATCTCCGAACTCAAGGCGAAAGGGAATCCGTTTCTGACTACCTGACATGCATGCGAGCCATGTTCGACAAGTTCGGACCCCAGATGTCGGAAACAGAAGAGGTTAGTTATGCGCACAGAAATTTGCTGCATAAGTTGCATCTGGCTATTCCTCGGAATACCACAGAAGACTTCGTCTCCTTGGAGCATCTCGCCAATGTTGCCCAGAAGAGCTATCGTGTAGCTCGAAGGTATAAGTCTCCTCCTGTCCCCGAACGCTCCCCACTTCCCGACCTAGCCTATAAAGACCCAAACCATAGGAAGCACAACAGATGCCCAGACAACCCTCGGGAAAAGCTCGCTTTTCAGAAGAGGAAGTGGAGTCACATGAGTACGAGGAACCACACGATCTCCTGTACCTCACGAAGGAGAAAGAAAACAATCATAGGACTGCGGATAAATCCAGACCCAGGGCAAGCAGTGAAGCGAATTCCAGCAAGTCGAAACCCCCACCCCCTCAAAGGCCGAACGACCAATCAAAAAATTTCCACTCTCGGTTGAAGTGTTGGAACCGTGGCGAACCGGGGCATTGGTTCACTACATGTACAAAACCGCAAAATAGGTTCTGTTATGGGTGTGGTCGAAGAGACACTATAAAAACAGAGTGTCCCAGATGTTCAGGAAACTGAAAAAGAGGGTGTATTGTGGAGAGAATGCATCTTTAAAGGGTTCTGAAAAACCACCTGTAAACGAAGAGCGTGCCGTAAAGAAAAATAAATTCAGAAATTGTACGGTTATAAAATTAGTAGAAGTGGAGTACTTGGACGAAAAATTTGATTTGGATAAATTCAGGGGAGTAAACACCTCCGCAAGAAACAGAAATCTCGATGAATACTAAAATACCGGCAATTAGAATAAAGTTAAAAGGCTTAGAATTTTCTTCGGCTTCCCCTAGTAACCCTTTCCTATCAGATCTTCAGTCACAAAGTCAGCTTGTCGTTGTGGATTACGACTTGAATACCAGAAAAATTACATCAGTGACTAGTTCATCCCTACCGACTCCGGATAAGAACTCTATGAGCCCCTGGCCCGACCCTTGAGTACCGTCCTGATCTACAGACCTTTGTTATTCCAGTATTGACCAAATAGACCCTAGTCTTGACATCCCAGAAATCGATACCGGAATCATGGGACCCGAGCTTTCCCGTTCTGGACTAGTTCCCATTTAGGAAGTATCCGAACTTCCGTATCGATCACGCACCCCCTTAGGCCCACAGCCCCTGCTGTATCTCAACATCTCTATTCAGGGCCAGCAGATCGAAGCCTTATTTGATAGCGGTGCCTCTAGATCGTTCGAAGGACCAGATGGCCTGAAACAGATCGAGAGTCTAAATCTGGAAATGATTAACAGGAAAGGTCGCGTTCAGGTTGCCAATAGCCAGATAGAGCTGGTCTCTCACTAAATGATCGCCCCAATCGAACTTCAGGGCCGCACTCAACCGATCTCGCTTAGGATTTTAGAGTCTCTACCAGTCGTTTTCGCGATAGGACTAGACTTCGGAAAGACCTTCCAATTAAGCGTAGACTTTGAGGAATCAACTTGGGCTTTTAATGACAACTTAGACACAAGGTACCCTTTTGAAATAGACAAGATCAATCCCGAGAATTGTTGCGGACTTAGAGAACTTTCGATAAACGAAACGGACTTACTTGAAGATTTTCTGGAACGTGAATTACCAAAACCAACCGAAAGACTAGGACTGACTAACTTGATACAACATACAATAGACGTAAGTAGATAGAAGCAGTAGATAGAATGTTAGCTCACGACATAAAAGAACCGTGGAATAGTGGCTGGTCATCTCCAGTAGTAATGGCAAATGAATGGTATTCTAGATAAGCTACGTAGTGCCCGATATATCTCTAAAATTGATCTGCGAAAAGGTATCCACCAAGTTCCCCTTGGAGAAGCCAGTCGCGACAAAACAGCCTTCACCGTTCCAGGGCGCGGTTTGTATCAATTCAAACGTATGCCTTTTGGCTTTATCAACGTTCCCGCGACATTTCACCGCTTGCTGGATAGGTTAATTGGATCCGAAATGGAACCACACGCATTCGCCTATCTAGACGACATTATCATCGTTAGTAAGACCTTCAAAGAACACCTAGAATGGCTCTCTAGGGTGTTGAAAAAAATTCGTAAGGCCGGTCTAGATATTAACCACGAAAAGTGCGAATTCTTTTGTCCCCAGGTACATTATCTAGGCTTCCTACGCGACAGTAGCAACCCCCCTCACCATGTTGGTTGAAAAAAAGCAACGCTGGATTTGGGGAGAAGCATAACAAGCTGCCTTCGAAGAAATTAAACGTTGCCTGTCCCGGGCCCCTGTTTTGACCTGTCCCGATTCCGGAATCCCCTTTGTCCTTCGAACCGACGCGAGCAATACCGGATTAGGAGCCGTCCTCACGCAGAGTATAGATGGTGTAGAACATGTCATATCCTTCGCTAGTCGAACCTTGACCGAAGCTGAGGTCAAGTTCACAACCATAGTACTATAGTAGCCTCCGATGGTTGCACAATGTGAAAACCCTACGGGTAGACTAGCGAGATGGTCATTGTCCTTGTCGGAGTATGACTTTGACATTCTCCATAGGAAAGGTTCCTCCCATCACGTTCCGGACACTCTCTTGCGAATGTTTAAAACACTCTCGACCGAAGGAATCATCCTAATTGAAAATCCAGTCCCGACCTGGTATGCCAGACGATTTCAAGCCGTGTCTGACTTCCCGGAGAGATTGCCTACCTGGAAAAACAAGGACAATAGGTTGTACCACTACCGACCTAACCTTTTGGCAACCGATTTCGTTGACGACCTTGACGATCGGGAGTTAGTCTCTACCGATCCAGAAAGAGATTCTGTTTTGTCCGAAGCCCATGACGACCCCCAAGTCAGCCATCTTGGAACTCAAAAGACCTACGCGTTCAACTCGCGCGAGTACTATTGGCCTAGTTCTTACAGGGACGTTAACCGATACGTGAGTAGCTGTATGGCCTGTCAGATGTGTAAGGTCGAGCAAAAAGTACCAGCAGGGCTGATGGGACATCGCATAGTCGAAGAACCCTGGGTAGTAGTAGCAGCCGATATCATGGGTCCCTTACCAAGAAGCAAATCCGGTTTTCAGGACATTCTGGTGATTCAGGATCTATTCACGAAGTGGGTGGAAATCATACCCTTACGCGTAGCGACGGGTAAAAAGATCGAGTCCGCATTTCGTGAGTATGTCATCAATCGCTGGGGAACACCTCAATACTTGTTACGGACAATGGAACCGAATTTGTCAAAAATGTACTACTGCAGTTCACTCAGGAATTTGACATTTTTCACACCACCACTTCCCCGTACCACCCTCAAGAGAACCCGGTAGAAAGGGTAAAGAGGGTCTTGAAGACTATGATCGTTTCTTTTATCGAGAAAGATCATGGCACTTGGAATCAAGACCTATCTGAATTTCGGTTCGCGTATAATTCCGCATTCCACTCGTCCCTCAAATCGTCCCCCGCCTTCCTGAACCTAGTAAGAGACCCATTACCCACCAATTCCCTTAAGAAGCGAGCCCAGGCAAATCTAGAAATAGAACCCCAAAGCCCCGAGTCTTGGCAAGAAAGGATGCGAAAGATTCAGTCCATGCGTGACTGGGTGATCAAGAATCTGGACGACGCATTTGCGAAGCACTCCGGATATTACAACTTTCGCCGTAGGCAAGTAAGATTACATAAAGGAGATTTGGTTTTATCTCGCTCCCGGATCCCCTCTTCAAAAATCAAAAACATTTCTGCTAAATTGTGCCCCCGTTACCTCGGACCGTATAGGATCTCAAAGGTACTATCCCCCACCGTTTACGAGCTCCACGATTTAACAAGCAGGTTCGTGGGCAAGGCCCATATAGAATTCCTAAAGACTTTTATACCGCCTTCTAAGGACCAACCCTTTTGACCCGGAAGGAACCCCGAAAATGGCTGGAGCAGGACGACCCCCCGGTTGGAAGTACATTTCGCAGTAGGAACGCTTTATAGCCAAGACTCAGAGGAAGTATTCTCACTCCTTCATCATTTCCAGATGAACCTGGAGGCAAGGGATCCCTCTCAGCCCGAGGGATCAAGCGACGTCGACAGCCGGTTTGGTCTCCAACCAAAACCAGACAGGGACACAAACGGATCCTGTCCCCCAGGCGCCCTGTGCACGATGTGCAGGTCAACCCCCGAATTCGACCCTTTCTCCCCGACGCCAACCCCCTCACCCTAGACCCTCCTCGTCGCCATCAGACAGCCCGGCCAAATCCCGTCCCTTCTGGACCTAACTGTCCCACCTCCTGGCAATGTCGATCCCGGCCCCCTCCGCTTCTTCCAAGAAACCGGCGACTTCAGATGCTGGAATTGCCGTGAGGCGACCCACAAGTTCTCCTAGTGTCCCTACCCGCGGCAGGTCTTCTGCTTCGGGTGCGGTGCAAAAGGACGTAGGAAGGACTCTTGCCCTAACTGCTCCCAAATGTCCCGACCTAAATAATACCCAACCCCCACCACTATACTTTCCCTTTGCCTCCCCCCTCCCTCTTTCTGATTTTCTCCCTCTACTATGTCCCGACTTCCCTATGCTCCCATAAAAATTAATTCTTTTTATATGAATTGTTTGATACCATTTTTTGACCCTACTCCAGGTGTAATAAAATTGATAACTTGACCTATTCATGATAGTTTCATTGACTCCTTCCTCCGAATCCCGTGTACTGTTATTCTTAATTTTTGTTTTTGCGTTGTGTTTTCTCTTATTTAACTTCCTTTGTGGTACCTTCTCGTCTCTTCATTTGGATTTACATTTTACTTACTCTGCATTTTCTTTAGTTTAGTAAGTTTAGTAAGTCAATTACCTTTGCCTCGCATCTATTTCTTTTGTTCGTCTCCCGCCTGGTTTGAGACCTGTTCGCCCCCCCCCCCCCAAAGGGAGGAGAGTTGTGATGTTGCAGTTTTCGTATCATCACAAGGATCCGAGAGAAATATAATAATTTGGAAAATAGTAAGAAATGACTTCTTTAGCTCGTGGCGTCGTCGAGAAAACATGACTATTATTAACCCGAGTGTTTCTCAATATCGTTCGAGGGTCAGTGGAAACCCCCTGCAGTTGCAGTACAGTTCCGTCCACAAATCGTCGGCCAGGATTTATCCCTCCTCTTCGGCCTCAAGTCCCGTGGTACGGGTTCGACAACGCACAAGTATCCGTGCCTAAGGAGAACGGTCAAACGGCGGGAAGGAAGAAAGGAAGTGGGGAAAAGAGACGACAGCGAGGCAGACCAGCGACCTGTGGGACTATCAGCTTCTCTCTCGGGACCGCGGAGACCCCCATTTAAACTTCATCCTGATCGTTTCTCTCTTTCTTTCTCTGCGTCTAGTTTTAAGTAGTATCCCCTCTATGGGTGATCGACACACCGAGCCTAATTTTCGGACATTGTTGTATGTGCGCTCGAGGTGTCGACCACGTGGACTCAGGAACTTTGTAAATTTTGAAGGCAGGACTTGAATCTCAGTTTTTGTGGTACAGCCAGGTGGTTTCTATAGTTGCTTCCTTTTTCATTGTTTCCTTTTTGATTTCGCAGATCTTCTTCCAGATCCTGTTGGCAAGGTTGAATGCGCGTGTTAACGAAATGATCATTCTTCCAGAAAATCAGGCTGGATTCAGGCCTGCGGGAAGATGTATAGACCATATTCTAACCCTCAATTCATTGATCCAAATTCATTTTTCTATCCCGGAACGCAAAGTATTTGCTTTTTATATTGATTTCAAGAAAGCATTTGATTTAATTATTCACTGTCATCTGTGGCGCAAATTTCTGTAGATAGGCGTATGCACCAAAATAATACGGATTATAAAAAATCTGTATGATAACGCTAACATGTCAATCTGAACTATCGGGGGTCTGACTTCGCTCCGTGAACGTGTGGAGTGCTTCAAGGGGAAATCCTTAGCCCTCTGTTTTTGCGCTTTTCATATACGATTAAGGAAAGTATTTGAGAAATCACGGCATGTATGGAATTTCCATAAATAATTCATGTGATGTGATCATACTTGCGTATGCTGAAGATACCGTTGTGTTTGCTGACTCTCAAGCTGACTTACAAGCAAAAATGAACCTTATTGCACAGTACTGTGTGGGAAATTTTTTAACGGGCAATGAGGCAAAATAAAAGGTTATGGTATATCATAAAGGTCGACCATGTGAATATAAGTTTTTCTATGTAAAGACTCAGCTTGAGGTTGTAAGCAAATATCTCTATCTCGGTGTTAATACATCAGACTCGGGTCTTTTTCATAAAGAGTTCATAAGAAGAATGTCTGCTGCAAATATTGCCATGGGCGCTGTCTCCAGAATTTTAATCACATCAAAAGCCGATGCCTGGTAAACCAAGACTGTCCTTTTTCGAAGCCTTCCCCTCAGTGTCCCATTTTATGCAATAAAGGTCTGGAGATTAAGGTACGTAGATTCAGTCGAGAGATTACAGTTCTCTTTCTTCAAGAAACTACTAGGCCTACCCTCATACACGCCTTACTTTGCTCTCCACTTAGAAACAGGCCGAATATAATAAGCTTACGATATCTTTAAGTCAGCGCTGAGATGGTTGTCCAGGTTGCTGGGAATGCATGATGATAGATATCCTAAAAGATGCTTTCTTAAATCGAAGGCTATAGCCTCAAAAACACAATGCAAGTCGGAGTATAACTGGGTCCTGCAGTTCAAAAATATATTCACCTTAAGTAACTCGGAACGAATGTGGCTTGACTTGAATGCTGCAACACTCGCTGGAAACATGGATCTTTTCCTAAACAATTTCTGCTGATCACCTTTGGCGTTCTGACTATGAAAGATCACTCCACTCAAGTAGCCTCACAGTCTTTCCATACCTTCAGCTCTATCCACACTTCCAATCATATTTGCATCTTAGATTACCTTCTTATATTACTTCTATTACCGCTCAACTCGGAATTCTAGGTTCTGTCAGGGGTTGCATACATTATGGAGATTATAAATTTTCTTATGACCCTGCTAGAACCTGCCCACATGTAGACAGTCTTTGTTCAACCAGCGACCACGACAATCAATAGCCAGTATTGGCTCAGTCTTTTGAACTCAAACTGTCCGCAAGAGTTACGCAAAGTCGCATTGTACATCCATCAGATTCTACAAATTAGAACTTTTATCATGGGAACCTAATTTGATACAATACTCTTACACGAATTCTTTCTTGCAAAACTCCGCATCTATTTTTTGTTCATGTTTTGAAATCTACTTTACTCTTTTTCAGCTGTTCAATGTCTCCTGTTTTATGCCATATTGTTACTCATTTGTATCGATCTCAGATCGAAAAACAAATTACATAATACGCAATTAATCATTTTTCTGTTTTCAGACGCGAAAACCAAGTTTGTGGTAAAACTAATAAAAAAGGATCCTCTTCAGCCTCCAAATATTTCGATTTGCGAAAAAAACCAACAAATAGTCATGTGTATTTTTGAAACACGCGGTAGGAACGTAGTTCGATTACGTATATACGTACGTCCTTCCTTCTCAGTACGTATTCGGAACTCCGTTCCTACTGCGTGTTCCGAAAGACACATTACTTTCTTGTTTCCACTGGTTGTCATGTGGCGTATGCTGTGGTTGTCGCGTGTGACTGAGTACCACTCAACTGATTGTAAACAGACATGACACACACACAACTGTGATGCAAAATCAGCGCCCTCATAGGCAGTAAAATCGCTTCACCGCAACAGTTTTGACGTCATGTGATGTTACTTCGTTCCAATAGATGGAATTTTCTGGTGTTAGAAAGTAGTCGACCTAAAATCCGTAGAATGTGACAACCCTGACCGGTCAAACGAAACACTTCCTTTTGTGCAAGAGAAAATCAGAAGAAGATGACTAACATAAGCTATTCAGATCGAAATTTCATAAACATATTTCTTTTTTAAAACCAAAAAACTCAAGACGCGAGCATGATTCCATCAAATTGCAATGAGGGCAAAACTGTGTTATGCGATTTGCCTGTGATACATCGAGTTCGGGAAGGTGGAAAGTATCAATATTCCAATTATAAAAGATAAACATCTTATTCAAGCCTAATATCTCTATTTTTATAGTAGTTAAACATTATTTCTTAGTTTTTGACTATCTGGAATGATGGTTTCCGACCTCGTCCTCAGTATGGCATTAGACGGCGGAGATCTGCATCCAACACTTCAAACTTATTACCAGTATATTTTGCCAAAACATTCTCTCGGTACATGAGAAGATCATCTATAAGAAATCGTGCCATGTGTCGAGCCGCTAACGTGGGAAAAAGGAAAGCATTATATCACTTGATATCTAGCGAAGATGGTTGAATTATAACTAACTTCCTAATTGTATTAACATACAATGGCTTATTGTAAGAAAAAATAATATATCCTGCAAATTGAATGAGATGATGAATGTTATTTAATGAAACACGATAGCGGTGGATTAGGAGAAAGATTTTCTGGGAGGCGAACATCTGAATGTTACTCTACCAGTCAACTTTAAAGGTGAGACATTTGAGACTCCTTTTGATCGTCTGATAAAAAATTTCACAATGAAGAATAGACGGACATTCGATGCAGGATACTTGAATATTTTTTCTACATCATTTTTAAATTTTTAGCTATTTGTTCCTACTATTATCATCAAACATCCATCCGTTATAGGTCCTCCCTATGATTCGTCCTTGACGCTTTAGTTGACAATTCCCGGGGAAACCAGGGTTTCTCGAGCGGGATCTGTGAAAGTTCGATCGTAAAAATCGCGCTGACGGTCCAAAAGCTTGTAAAACGTCTGGCGGTATCAATGGCGGTGACCTCCGCGATTGAGGTGGCGGTTGTGGAGATGGAGATGGAGGTCGTGGAGCAGGTTCTGTAAGAAAAATGGAGCATGGATCACTTTACAGAATAAAGGAAACCATTAGGTCGGAACTGACAGAAGGAAATAGGTCACGATGATGCTGATTTAGGCAAATGTTAATTTGAAACGAAAATTGATAATGATATTTGATCATTGATAAGGCAAAAACATTGCTCTGAGTAATTTTATATCTTAGCCCTAGTGCCTGCAATCAAATTTATTAATAAAAATACATGAAATAGACCTACAGGCACCAGACTGTACAAAAAACCCGTGCAAACTGAGTTGTAAATCGCCTCTTCTAGGATACTCTTATTTTTTTGGGCTCTTTTTTTCCTAAACAACTAACATTCTTGTGGAGATGCTGGCAGCCAGCACCTCCATCCGAGAAAATGTCAGGGGTTTGAAAAATAAGACCATCCAAAATTTTGATCTTTTTTTGGGCTCTCTTGAAGCGCAAGAATTAGTTTTTCAAAAACCACCCCTACCACATAGAAACTACTCTCGGAATAAAAGATGTACTACACGTAAATATAAGCAATGCAGAACTTTGGTCTCGTGCTGGACCTGACACAAGTGAAAAAATTGATTTCATGAAGAACACCTCAGTAACCTAAAAATACTCCAAGAAAAATATGCGTTTTATGGACTATACCCAAAAGATTATCGTCTCAATCTCCATGCCCCATTGCGTCAACCAGCCGATTCACCCTTGGTGTATGGACTCTCCTCGTGGGAAACAAACATCCATTCAATTGCATTGAATGGGTTTTGTTGGTTTCTTAATTGCATATCTGTCACGATTAGTTTTAAGAAGAATTTTACTCGTTATTTTTTTTTTGGTCTGCGTTACAGGCCGCAAAAGCCATTACCTCTTATAGATGTCAAATAAAAAGAGGAATCCACTAGCCTTGTATATTTCTCTTCAAATCTGTCGTAACTTATAAAATTTCAAAAATCGTGCGAAATATGGGAGTCTAACCTAAAAAAAGATGGTCTCATTCAAAAAGAGGAAAACCCATTCATATAAGTTTGCCTGAAATGGTCATTGCACTATATGGCAGATTCAAACCCGTTTAAAAAAATGACCGATAGACATATGAGCAAACCGAATCATTTATCAATTCGTGAATCTGCACATAACAGATACGCAATTCACACATACGTCATTCCAATGGATTCTTTTTTCCTGGGCTCGTAGGGATCATGTGACTAATCATAGCTGCCTTTACTGAAATGTCCGAAATTTTCTAACAAAAGATCACACTTGTCGCCCTTGAGAACGCTAGTTGATATTTTTCACTCCAAAGAAGGAATCAAAAACTCCTGAAAACTACTCCTACCTAATTAAACGAAACACATTCCAGTTGTCTTCAACTAAAACATCTAACACCAATTTTATTGCAACATCATCATAGCAGTCACCTTTTTTAGGCTCGAGTTGATGTTCTTGAACCCGAAAAAATATTCAAATACCCAAAAAACCACTTCTACCATATTTATTGTGACTCATCCTAGCTATATTTTAATGGATTGTCGAAAAACAAATTAATATATACAAAGCCTATCACACTAGCCACCTTCGCGACACTAAAGTTGTTAATCTCAACCACTCATTGTTATTCAGCAGCATAAAGAATCAAACTATACTACATTCAGAAGACCCTATCACAGCTAGCTTTACCTGAAACTAGAAAAAAATTATATCGTTCTAGGTTTGAATCTTTCGGACACTGAAAATCTAAACGAGTATAATAAGATAATAAGACCCCTTGCATTTCTATAATTTTCACCATATCATAAATTGATTAGAATTAGACGATTTGAAATTAGAAACCAGAAAAATGTGTAAAATTCAAAGCTCCTGAAGATTTGGGGTGAAATAAAATTGAATTCGAATTCCAGGAAGAATAGAATTTGATTCGAAAAATCTTCATATGAGGTCGACAAAGGTTAGTAGTAACGGAATGAATGTAATAAAGAGAAAATTTGGATCCCTGCTCTCTGGTTGCGGGTTCGATTCCGGCCTCACGCTCTGGAAGAGCTTCGGCAGGCCACGAAGAGTCGTGAGCCAAGTACCTCTAGAGTTTTCTAGGTTCTTCAAGTATCAAGTAGCTGATGCCCTTGGTGGTTTAGAAACCACCTTGAACTGCAGGTCTTATCCGCCTTGGTTTGCTCATATCGCACTGGACGAATTGAGAAGGTGACGTCACGAGTAAAGCTCAGACACTCTGGCAACAGGTACTTGAGTACACTTGTCTCAGAGAATGACAGAAGGTTTGAAACACGTGTTTCCAAACACACTGCGTTGTCAAGTTCTTGAAGACTTTTATCAAAGTGAAGTGGGCCGCTGTCATACTGACAGAGCTGTCGTGCATAGTGTAAACTATTTAAACTAACTTTTTAAAGTGTTTCGTATTTGTGGACTAATGTACATGCTGCAGCAGTTGACCTGGACCCACCGTGGTCTTTGTTAGGTCGATATTCGTGTTTGACAAAATTACTCCGCATTACAGCGCTCTGTTTGAGATTCATTGATAGATTGAGAAGGAAATTCACTGTTCTTCCTCATTTTATACTTACTCCAGACATTTTTAAACATGCTCGATTTCGTCTGGTGAGCTATGAACAGCGTCGAATTTTCTCTGAAGAATTGGAGCTGCTGCACTAACAACTCCCAGTTACTACAAAAAGTCCTTTATTTCGATTGTTGCCGTTTTTAGACTCTGATAGTTTACTGTGACTGGGAGGTCGTTTAAAACACGCTGTCATGGAATTCGATAAGCGATGTCCTTTAATTCTACCTAAGGACTCTACTCATCACGGGACGTTCTGTCGTAAAGAAGGTTTTGAGTCGTTGCGTTACTTGCGCTAGACATCGTGCAATTCATGGGTCAACTGCCTACCTATAGAGTTACGCGACCGTCTCGACCATTCGCTTAAAGCGGTCTAGATTAGGCTGGTCCCATGTGGATGCGAACCACTAAAAGATGGGGCCACAAGTCATACAAGGGACTCTATTGGAGGTTTTATCTGTCTTGCTACGCGAGCGGTCCACTCAGAGGTGCTCAGACTATATCGCTGATGGATTCATAGCAGCTTATAAGAGATTTGCTGCTCGATGGCGGATAAGCATTTTCTTGTATCAGCGATTGCAGTACCAATTTCATTGGTGCTGATAAACAATTTCGCGTGCTCTCCGACGAGGCATCTGCTGTCTCAGCAACTATCAGCCGTTATCTTGCTGATGACGGAACTTCGTAACGTCTTACTCCTCAAGCTGCTCCGTACTTTGGGCGACTTCGGGAGCCAGTTGTACACTCTGTGAAACATCATCTGCGTCGAGTAGTGGGAGATACTACTGACTTTTGAGGAGATGACAACTTTCCTCACACGGGTGAAAGCTTGTCTAAACTCACTTCTGCTGCAGGCTCAGAGCGATGATCCTAGTGATCTAGTCCTCTTGACAGCGAGTCACTTCGTGATCAGGTCTCCGATATCGACCGTCCCAGAACCCTCTCTTATCGATATTAAGCAGAATCGCGTCTAACGCTGGCAGCTTACCAGGCAGATGTACGAGGATTTCTAGACCAGATGGTCTCCGGAATATCTACAAGAACTGCAAACGCGTCCGAAGTGGCAAAAGCCTGTAGCTCCGATCATGATTGGCGATCTCGTACTTATCTTGTACGAAAACCTTCCCCCCACAAAGTGGGCTCTTGGTCGTGTTATTACAACACGTTCCGTTTTGAGGGTCATGCCAGGTCCGTCACTCTACGAACTGCTACTGGGCTCCTTCAAAGACCCATTGTGAAATTGTGTGTCTCTCCGGTTAATCCTTTGGAGGTGAAACCCACCTCGTGATATTTTTTGTTAACAAGGGGACCTTCAGATCACCTAATTTTTGTTTTGGTCGATACTCTCCTAAGTGATATACACCTACTATAGGTTTTCTGAGGAAAATCAAGAAGGCGCAATTTTCAGCCGTTTTCGAGAAAATGCATTTAAAGATTTTAATACAGATGGTCATGTGCCTAGTGTAGTACTACGTACAACAGCCAGGTGGCTCAGATGGTAGGGCACTTGGCTGGCACCTGGAAGTTTGCACGCTCGATACTCACTTCGTATGTTCTTTTTTTGATGCAAAACTGTTTATTCATTCATTTTTCAATAATTTTTTATGAAATCATAATTTTCAATGATTGCTCATTCCAATTTTTCAGTTAAAACTCTGTTTTAACTCTTTATTATCTATCGTTTGGAAAGTTGTTTACTTCCTTTTAGATTATTAATTATTTATTAACTTTTAGTTTTTCATCTTTTATTTAAATTAGGAAATTAATGTTTCAAACGAAAATTGCAATTTTAAATACGAAATGAAAATTTTGTATACAAAATACAAAAAATCAAACACAGGAATGATAGTCATATATCTTATAATAATTTATTAACTTACATTAACATTTATTCTGAATGATCAATAATAATAACTATTCAGAATAAATGTTTTTGTAAGTTAATAAATGTTTGAAAGATATATGACTATTATTCTTGTGTTTTTTTGTATATATTATAAAATATTTTCATTTCGCATTCAACATTGCAATTTTCGTTTGAAACACTTATTCCCTAATTTAAATCAAAGATACCAAACCTACAAATTGATAAATAATTAATAATTTAAAATAAAATACGCAACTTTCCAAACGATAGATAATAACGAGTTAAAAGAGAGTTTTCATTGAAAAAAATTCATAAACAATCATTCAAAATTAAACTTCCAAAGAATTAATAAAAAATAGATGAATCAACAATTTTGCATTGAAACAAAAATTATAGGAATTGAGAATCGAGCGTGCAACCTTCCGGCTGCCAGCCAAGCGCCCTACCATCTGAGCCACCCGGTTGTTGAACGTAGTACTACACCAGACGCATGACCATCCGCATGAAATTCTTTAAATGCATTTTTCTCGAAAATGGCTGGAAATTGCGCCTTCTTGATTTTTCAGAAAACCTATAATAGGTGTCTATCACTCAGAGAGAGTGTCGACCAAAACAAAGATTAGGTGACCTGAAGGTTCCCTTGTAAGACTGCATCAAGGGACTGTTTTTCATTTTTCTACATAATCATAGAAAAAGGGGGTAGGGTGTTCCGGGTTTCATCTCGGTTTATATTTATCTTTGTATTGTATAGCTGCTGTGTGATTTGTGAGTGTCTTCTTTCTTGCTCTGATTATGAGAAGGTATTACTCGTGCCATATCTGCCTTGGCCTACTCATGTAGCACTGGACGAATTGAGAAGGTCGGGGTTCAGTGTGGGTACAGCGTAGTTTGAATACTTTGAATGCAAAATGATATAACGATATGACGTTATTGAGTATTATATCATCCATTGCGCGTACGTACAGTATAATACTAGAAGATATTCTGAGTAAATCAACCAACTCCTCTCCTGATTCTAAGAAAAGTTCCTATCCTCAACTATTTGATAGATGCAACTAAAAACTTATGTGCGATCGAATAACAAGTGTCTGAACAACTAAGATAGCGATTGGAAGGAAGATTTGCATTTAGAGGGTGAAGGAGGCACGAAAATTTCGAGTCCTTTTCACATAACTAGAGATTTTTCCAAGAATTCTGTAGTTTCTGTTGAGGATCGTTTTTTAGTGCCAACATTATCTTTCTTACCAGGTTCTGGTTGTTCTTCGAGTGGATGAACCTTTCCATTATAGTATACTCCAATCGGTTGTCCGTCCTGAATTAGCAGTCGAGGTTCTGGCAATCCAGGGATCTCTGGTTCGATTTCGGCAACCAGATCAGAAGCCTCCCACCTCCTCATTGGACTTGACTCTGGAAAGGAAAGTATAGGGACATTTTACAACGAACTTTTTTCAACCAGCCCTGCAAATTTTCATCCTTTTGAAAAAGGCAGTGAATGTTATCGTTAAATCAATTATTGGTAGTACGTTACTAAAAGCATACAAATATTGTGCTCGTCTGCTAACATGCCTTCAGTCACACTGTGGTACAGAAAACGGAGGAATGTTCTCGGAATTATTCCAGCTATGACTTGATACTATCTCCCAATTTTTTTCAAAGGTGCATCAACAATTTTCAGTTGAGACTCTTCTATTTTAGTAACGAAAACACATAATTTGAACAAAGTGGTATGAAAAGGAACAAGAAAAAATAACTCCTTATCTACTAAACATATGATCACGTAGTTGAAAGTGATATGAGCACAGTGATATTACTATCTATTTCAACGTTTTTAAAGTATTTTGGAAATTTTGATTGAATAGATATGTATGCTTCAACCTGCTAACAGGATAAAGGAACATCATAAAGCTGTAGATAAGAGCACATATGACGGGCCGAGAACCAAAGCTGCTTGGAATCAATGAAGTCGCAAAAGCGAGTTGAAAAAATCTACGCGCAATAACCGTTCTCCTGGGCATCAGAGAGAAAGCGGGTTGAAATGAGACACGGGCAAAAGCGGGTTGAGCGA
>WSXT02198912.1:0-18944 GCA_011762715.2 Neuroterus valhalla
GGGTTCTCCCTCCTAATCGAGGACACTTTTTTGATATGTCAAAGAGGACCCCTTAATGAAGCGTTCTCAAAAAAAAATTAGAAAAAGGAATTTTTCGGGAGCAAAAGTACCAGATGCCTGGACTACAGACAATTTATGGTAACTTGAGATGAATTAATCAGGAATTAATTTGAAAATTTCCGGAAATTTATAGAAATTTTCAGTCATTTATGGTAATTTTACAGGAAAATATGGTGACTTACCATAAATCACCAAAAATTCAATTAGAAAATTACAATAAATTCCTGGAAATTCATGAAAATCTTCGGTAATCTATAGTATTTTTACAGGTAATTTATGGTAACTCAAGATCAGTAACCCAGAATTCAATTCAAAAATTTCCATAAATTGCTGGAAATTTATAAAAATTTTTGGTATTTCATAATATTATCACAGGCAACTTATGGTAACTCAATATAAATTAACCGGAATTCAGTGTCGAAATTCCGAATATTTATAGACTTTTTCGGTCATTAATGGTAATTTCACCGGAAAATATTGTAACTTACCATAAATCACCCAAAATTCAATTTTAACATTTCCAGAAATTTATGAAAATTTTCAGTAATTCTAGTTATCTCACAGACAATTTATGGTAACTTAAGATGAATTGAACAGAATTCAAATGTAAAATTTCCGGAAATTTATATAAATTTCCGGTCATTTAGGTTAATTGTACAGGAAAATATGGTGACTCGCCATTAATCACCCAAAAATTAGTTTAGAAAATTTCCATAAATTCCCGGTGCATGGAAATCTCTGGTAATCTACAGTAATTTTACAGGTAATTAATGATAACTCAAGATAAGTAACCCAGAATTCAATTGAAAAATTTCCATGAATATCCGGAAATTTATTCGAATTTTTGGGTATTCATGGTAATTTTATAGGGATATATAATAACTTACCATAAATTATTAAAAAATAATTTGAAAAATTTCCATAAATTTCCGAAAATTTATGAAAGTTTTTGGGAATTTATAGTAATTTCACAGGTAATTCATGATAACTGAAGATAAGTAACCCAGAATTCAATTCCGGAATTTCCATAAATATCCGGAAATTTATGGAAAATTTCGGGTATTCATGGTAATTTTATAGGGATACATGGTAACTTGGTAACTTACCATGGATTACTAAAAATTTAATTTGAAAAATTTCCATAAATTTGTGGGAATTGATGAAAATTTTCCGTGATCTATAGTAATTTCACAGGTAATTCATGATAACTTAAAATAAAGAATTTAATTGCAAAATTTTAATGAATTTCTGGGAATTATCAGATACTTATAAGTAATATGGATGCTTCTAGTTGTATAATTTTAATTATTCATCTATGACGTCACTTTTCACTCCCTTAGGAGTACTTCTACTTCCTCGGGAGTACTTTTTACTCCCTAGGGAGTAATTTCACTCCCAAAGGAGTACTTTTTATCCCCTAGGGAGTGAAAGGTAGAGCTTCAGCCACACTTTACAGGCATCGAAAAGGCCTGAAATCATGCAAGTGTTATAAATAAAAAAAGTTTTAATAAATAAAGTTATTCGTGAAATTCTTTCAAAAGTATCTAACATAAAAGTAAATGTATTTTTATTTTATGAATTCTTTAACTTCAGCCCGAAGAAAACGACTTTTTCAATGGAAAAATTGGAAAAATGGTTCAAACAATATTCTGCTATTTTTGTTCAGAAAGTTATTTTTTGCTAGAGAGAAAAACTCAGCACCATAAGATATAAAAATAAGTGTTCAAGCTAAACTGAGTTTTCCCAAATAATAACTTTGAAAACTTTGTTGCACTTCAGTATCTATTAAACAAAAATTCTCAGGCAAGTTGATAAATTTCATATTAAGAACGAAAATTTCGAAATTTCAGCATTAAAAATTTTGAGAGAGTTTGGGCGTATCACTTTGTAAAAATAAGTCGAATTTTCTTCGAAAAAAACTAGACCAGAATATATAGCAGATGAGAAAAATTAAATTAAATTTCAACTTAAGTAACGCAAAATGTTTGTGAGGAATGAAATACCCACCTTGACAATATTCTTGGTCAACTGTCATTGATTCTCCTAGGCTCATATCGAGTCGTAGTCAGCTTTTGAAAAATTTCCAAGTCGTCAATATTATCTCATATGTATGGCTTTGTATGTGAAAGTCAATACTTTTATCTGTCCAGAAATATTTCCTAATTGTCTCAACATCTCAAAAGGAAAAGTCATTTAATCAGACCCCTTCTCTATCAGAGTAAACCATGAAACATGGCTTAAAGATCTATCCCGTAGGTAAACATTATTCTTCACTCGAATACTTATCAGAGTTGAGCAAAATCAAAACGGATCGAGGAGATAATAAATGAGATTCAAAAAAATATGCATATAAAAATATCAAAATATCAATAAAAAAAAGATAGTTATTCTCGTCAATATCAATAACTTCTTCAACCGACCCAGACGGAAAAAGCAAACATAATGGAAAAAATGATGTATAATTTTCTCCGCTATAAAAACTTTTTTCGTCTGGGGATTAAGAAAAATTCTAAAACCAAACAATGTCAGATCATAATAATTACTCAATAATTTAAATCATAATGAGTCAGCAAAAAAATGCAATTTTTAAATCTAATAATGCCCAACTTTGAATGTTATCCTTCCATACAAAAATGTGGGTAAGTGTAGCATCCACTGAGCTTTTAGCACGTGATTCCGTCTGAAGTATTGAATATAAGATACCTTTCATACGAAAATCTTACCTAATGTCTCTATTTTTTATAAATAACTAATTTATGATAAAGATCGGGAATTTAACCAAATCTGATAAAGCAAAACTACAGTGATCCACATTTTATTCTGGGGGAGTAGAATCAATCTCTAAAGGCTCCTTCTTAACAGCAACTGTGTTTTCCATAGCAGCTGTAGGTGCATGTTCAGTTCCATCAGGAAATTCTTCGTTCGACTCATTATCAATCACAAATTCTTCTTGTGTTATATTCGAAATCCTAGCATGTCTATTAGCATTAAGCCTTTGTGTACATCTATATTGTAAATGCCTCGTTAGGTTGTATTCATACTTGATGAGACTACCGCAGTTATTGGGACAAAGGAAATTCTTTCTTCCTTTTGAGGGACTTCCAAGTGTGTTTTCAGCATCAGCGCTTGCATGCATTGCTTCCGAGTCCAAAGACAGCTCAGCACTTGCCAAGCTTGACAAACAAGGTGCCAACATTGCCTTGTTATCTTCCAAGATGTCAAAATAGCCAGCTGCACTCGCATTTTGTGAAAAGTCTCCAGTTTCATCAAACACATCTTCTACATCATGAGGACGTTCAGTTTCCTGAACATCTTCAACATTCTTTTCTGAAAGATCCTTCTCACGAACATCTTCTGGATCATCTTCTAGCTTGATACTCGCTACATTAGGTGGGACATGGTAATTCTTGACATTAGGATGCCGGAACTTGATATGCATACTCAAGTTCCAAGCATGTTTGCAAAGTTTATTACAGTGGGGACATCGGTAGACAATCGGATGTTGTGATTGATCTTTGTGATGTTTCTGCTTATGTTTGGCAGATAAGGCTTCACTCTTTGCTCTTTCAAACTCCTCTCTCGTCTTCTGATCCTGGATAGCGTCAAAGTCGTTGCAATGTTTCGTTCCTCCAGCATCATAAATTACCTTCTTTCTCAAGACGTCGATTACAAAGTTCTTTCTGCCAGGGTGACGATGTTTTATGTGTATAATCGCACCCCATTCTTGCCTGCATTGCTTGCTGCAATATGGACACTTGAAACGCAATTTGCCACAGACAAAACGTAGATGATTGTCCAAAGTGTGTTTGAAATTGAAAGCAAGCCCACAGTCATTGGGGCACTGGAACCTCTGCTTCTTTTTCTTTTCTGCAGCTTCTTCATTCGATCCTCCAGCCTCCGGGTTGAAGGGATTTCCTATTTTCGTTGAAGTAATGGTACTCTCCTTCTTGGTAATTTTACTACGACGACGAATATCTCTGTAGACAATCTGCTTCGTGAAGACATTGATTGCACAAACTTTGTTCATTCTGTGGTTTATTTCAATGTGTTTTGTCACCAGAAGGAATGTTCTTGTTCTGTAGCGACAATATGGACATTGGTATCTCTGAACCTTTGGACAAGTTCTTCGAATATGTCTGCTGATGTTGTAAACATGATCGAAAGAACTACCGCATTTGTTGGGGCAGTCGTGTTGCTTGACAACTGGCGGCTGACTGGTGCCTTCGCCAGTTGGGTTGGCGGCATCAGGTTCCTTCACTGGTGCTTCTTTCTTCTCTAAAATTTCGTTTCGCCATGTGTCAATCACACGTGTTTGCATCATTTTGTGGTGTTTGCTTATGTGTCGCATTATGCTGTAACTGTACTCAGAACGAGAGTCACAGTAAAAACACTTGAATCTGTAAGACTGACTTGGAAATTGTCTTCCACAGTTGTACTTGATGTGTTTTTGAAGAGCACTTTTAATGTAGAAGAAATTTCCACAGGCATTGGGACAAGCTATTCGCCTTTCATGAAGAACGTTGAGTTGGTTTGTTGTTACATCTACTGCAGTTTTAGCAAGCTGGAATTCAGACAAGGCATCCTGTTGATTCTCTGGAGCATCGTGTGCATTATCACCATCAGAAAAAGCTTCGACATCCACATAGTTGGCGAAATTATGATTTGATCCTGACACATCCTCGCCCTCGTAACCATCGTGATCCATTCCAAAATCGTGGCTGGCATCCGCATCACATTCATATTCTGCAGCTGTGGAATGTGGATTATAAACTTGTAGACTAGTTGATTCTAATAGATCTAAAATACTCATGTGACCAGGCATTGATTTATTAGATTCTTCTTTTTCAGGGAGAGCACTTGCATCTGCTTTGAGGAGATTTCTTTGGTTAACGTTGGTGTTGTGGCCTTTAGCGGCTTCATTTTCTGAAGATACGGCTACTTTATGAGAGATACTCAAGACTGGAAGAGGAGATTTTTCATGCGAAGATTCTCCGCTTTTTCGACTAAATGCCCTCGAGATATTGGCACTTGATGACTTGAAGATATTAGGATTTGAAGATTTCTGGCGAATGCGCACGGAAGAGATGATCTTCGGAGTTGAGGAAACGAAGTGGATTCCTTCTGGAACAAAAGTTGAAAATGGTTAGTTTCTGGTAGCAACATTTTTTGAAGAGTTGACAGAGTATGTTCTCTCGAGCACATGCAATAATCAGATTTACTGATCAAAATACTACCCATTCCCTGAAAGGACATGATACGATTTCCTCCTCGCATCTCAATCTCAAAAGGATTCCAATATTCAACAATCCAATATTCAATATTCCAATATTCATTTGGTAATTAATCCATGGCAAATTCTGCATGCACTAGAAATACTACAGAAAACATTTGAACCAAAATTATTGTGTTTTATTTGCTCAGCTCTATACGGTGATACAACTTTTTTATAATACAATTAAGGTGGCAGTCCTCAGAAGAAATTAACGAAATATTTTAATCAAATCAATATGGAGTTTTGCAGACATCAATGGCATAGACTTCGTTTCCAGGATGTTTTCTTCTAACGTGAGCTCGCACATTCGAGACGTGTTTAGTTCTATACCCGCAGTAAGGGCATATGAATCTTGGATTTTGTCCGCACTCAAATTTGGTATGATAATACAAATTGCTTTTGTATCGAAAAGTACTGGGGCAAGTTGGACAAGGAAATATTTGCCTTCCATTATCAAGGGAGACACGAGTGGTGTTTCTTTGATGAATGCTTCTGCCTTGGAAGTTGTATGGAGAATCAAAGATCCCCATCTCTGAAATAAAAAGATGAAATCTTTTCTGAACACTTATCTCAATTCGATCTCAATTTTATGAAAAACAATCATTTTTTATATTTCTAGACAGTGAATAACATAGATGCAGGAATTATGAAGTTGGAGAGAAAATTATTCGAAGAGCCTTTAAAAAATCATTTATTATTATCAAATGAAGAACATGCTTTTAAAAAAAAATACTTGTACTTTTTTACCATTCTTAATAATAAATTATTACGTCATAATGATAACCATCTTTTCAAAGAAATTCCCAGCGAAATTTAATGTGAAAATGAATATACAAAAGATGAGTATTTTTGGTACATGAAATCTGTGTCAGTCTTGAGTATATATTCTAATGCAATGATAACTTTTAAAACCAGCAGTATTTCTTTTAATAAAAATTCAAAACTATTCTTTTTTTGGTTTGAACATATCTATAGTATACACTTCAAAACCTGGATGTTTGTTTTTTACATGGGCACGAGCACCAGAAGAAAATTTTGCTGTGTGATTGCAATAAGGACAGGAAAATCTTGGACCCATGTTACATTGGTATTTCAGATGGTACGTTAAATATTTTTGATGACTGAATGAACTAGGACAGTTTAAACAGCAAAATTTCTTCTTGGGAACCTCACTTCCTTGTTGAAGAATACAAACATTGCTCCCAAAGTTATTCCAATCTGCAACAGACATAAAATGTATTGTTAGATTTGAAGTAAAAATTGAACCTTACAAAGAAACTAACGGCGAAGAGAAGAGATATGTACAAAGAGACAGATGAATTGTTATTGTTTTAGAAAATGCAGTTGACTCTTTATTGTTTTATTCCAGGTTACCAACAAGCATATATTATTTTTGCATATCTTATTGTAATAATACTGCACATATGTTGTAAAAATTTTGATTGTCCGTATTAATTATCCCGGATGATGTGTACAAATATGCCTTCAAACATTCGACGCACGACGAGCTTTATACGAACATATTCTTATGAACTTATTCCAGCCTGCAACAAAAATAAAATGTGTCATTATGTTATAAGCAGAAATTTGAATTCTACTCCATGAAGAATAGGAAAGAAATTAGGCAAAAATTGTATAAAAAGGGAGATGAGAAATTTTTTATATCCTATATATTAATCATTAACAAATCAAACTTTTTGAAATTGATATATATATATGTAAAGATTTTTATTGCATTGAAAATGAGATTATTAATTACAAATATCAATTATTCGCATTGTTTCACCCGGATGATGCTTACGAATATGTCTACGAGTATTTGAAATATGACGTGCTTTATACGAGCAATATGCGCACGAAAAACGGGGATTTTGATTGCATGCGAATTTTTGATGGTACGTGAGTCCATTTTTCCGGGCGAATATGCTGGAACATCCTGAACAGGGATATCTCATCATTTTCTGATTGATGGAAGATTTCTGTGGTGATAAAACCCCATAAGAAGGTACAGAGTACAGATGCTGCTCGTATAGGGAGTCTGGAACAAAACAAACGTGAGAGAGGGTTAGAGAGATTTCGAAGAGTGAAATTTTCATAATTAGAATAATGAACCCTCTATCAGCATCATTCATCGATTTCTAAGGCTAACATAAGTAGCAAATCATTTCACAAAGATTAACAATATGTACGTCTCTTAACGGATACTCTATAGCAGAGGTGTCCAACGCGTGAGCAACGGTCTAAATAACTGTCACTCGTCAATCCCCTCTCCTACCACCTTGAATGCGTTCACGCGCTGAGCGCAATGTGGAAAAGGGAAACGAGAAGAGAATTCTCAAAGAAGCGCTCGAAGAAGGGGAAGAAAAGAGAAGAATCAATCAATTTCAACAAAAAAAACCTCTAATTTTCTACACAAAAAGTCATTTTTTTTACAAAAAAAAAATGAATGAAAAAATGTTGCGAATTGGAACATTCCAATTCACAACCATGAAGGTGAATATTCAAAGAAGAATATTGAGTCTCAAATACAAAAATAATTTCCTATTAAAAGATACATTCTTCCAAAAAAATTCTTGCATTACGAACTGAAAAACAATGATTTCCAAACGAATATGGAACAGTATCATTTTTAGTTTAAAAAACAAATTTCGAACCGAAAATGAGAATTTTTGACTAAAACAAAGAATCTTTAACTGAAAAAGTTAAATTTCAAAACGGACCAATCAAATTTTTAATTTAGAAAAATTGATTTTTTACCAAAAAATAAATTTTTAACCATAACTATGAAATCTTCAATTGGAATAAGTTTAATTTGTGGTTGTGGAAATTACTTCTAACAAAGAAACTAACTTTCAAACAATATTTATATTTTCAAACGGAATTTCGAACGAGAAAATCGAATTTTTAACTGAAATGATGCACTTTCAACAAGAATAATTGAATTTTTACCAAAAATTAAATTTTAACCAAAATGAAAAATTGTTCAACAAAATGTTTGAATTTCGAACTATAAAAATAGTGATTTCCAACCAAAATGGAATATTATTAATTTTGGCTAAGCATTCAATCAAGTAACAAGAAAATTAACTTTCGAAGGAAAAGATAATTTTCTACCAAAAAATCGATTTTCCAACAGAATTTCACGCAAAATGATTTAATTTTCTATTCCAAACGACACATTGTCATCCAAATTGTTGAAATTTTAACTAGAAAAGATCAATTTCCCACTAAAAATGAAACAGTTGAATTTCCAGTGGAAGGAAATAATTTTCAACCAAACAGATGAATTTATCCGTAAAAAGATGGATCTTCAACTGGAATGGATGTATTTAATGCGAAACAGAATAATTTTTACCCATAAAGATGAATTTTCTACAAAAAAGGCAAATTTTCCACAAATTACATAGATTCTGGAAAAATAGTTTAATTTTCAAATCCAAAAATCAATGCTCAACTAAATACTTGAATTTCTCACCCAAAAAAAGATGATTTGATTTTCAAGAAAGTAGTTACATTTTCAACCAGAGGTGAATTTTAAATTGAAATAATGCACCTCCAACCATAAATTTTGGTTCTCAACAAAAAAGTTCAAGTTTTAATAAGTTTTTCATAAAATTTTACGTCAATTGGACCAGCTGCTGAAAGACTACGATGTTTGAATGGTTTTGCTCGACACGCTTCGGGACAAAAATATTCGTATCAATTTTTAAATACCTTATTCTTTCTAATTTGTCGAATATTTTCTTTTCATCCTTCCACTTTCTTGTTCTTTTTCGGCCTCGACGTTGGGCCAAATTGGTGCCATTTTTTTGAATACAATGTATTAACCAGATATTAACAATACCAAAATTTCACATTTGAGAAACGATTCTCTTATTTTTAAGACGTTACAGTTCCCTTGTGCAAAACTATTATAGGGTATATTCTTTAAGCACTCTTCTAATGCATTTATTATTTCTTAGAAATTCTACGTTTACGAAATTTTCCGCGAAATCACTGAACATTATAGGTAAAGAAAGAGAAGAAAGAGGGAAAGAAAGCTGCGGCTCGCCTTTGTCAAAAACGCTGCTGAGTCCTACATTTTTGTCCGGGTGGCGTGTCGAGCAAAACCATTAAACGTAGTTCTTCAGCAGCTGGTCCAATTGACGTTAAATTTCATAAAAAACTTATTCGGACCCTTATGAACATTCCATCTGTTGGAAGTTTATTCTAGCTTGAAATTACGTCGATATACTTTGCGATTGAAAATATTCGAACAATATTCATGAAACTATTAAGAAAAAAATTATTAACTTTTTCTTATACAAATAAATATTAATTTTGATATCACTAACAGTTTAGTTATACTCTAATAAATTATTTTTTTAACTTTGAAGTCAAAATATTAAAAACCTTTGGATTTAGAACGAGTTAAATTGAAAAAAAAACACTGAAGATCGTCGTTTCTCAAAAACCATGCTTTTCGCATTTATTACGGGAATTACAAAAGTTACAACTTTTTACAGCAGGAAACAGAGATGCGCAATTGAATTTCCTGTGAGGATATAGGCTTCAAAACTTAAAATTCTAATTTTTCAAAAAAATGGGTGAGGGGACAACAAAAAGCGCCAAAATAATTAGATACCCCCTTGTACGATGCGGCGGTTCAATTCTTCTGTTCTTCTTCGAAATACCTTCTTAATTCAGAATTAACTTTATGATGGAAAGAAATAGTCATTCTTTCTCTCAAAAAGTATATAGGTACATTTAAAAAAATTCAAAATCAGACTAAAGGAACGGTACATTTCTCAAATTAAATGATAAGACCTCTTTTAATTAATAAAAAGAAAGCGGCAATTTTTCGTATGTTTATGGTAAAATTTTTTATTGCCTAGGTTGCGTGGAGTGAATTCCCGGTTTTTGAATCAATTCCTGGTCTTTTCCGGGTTCCTGGTAAAGTCACCACCCTGAAAACACTTTTTATAGAAGAAGGAAAGAAACATTAAATTATTAAAATTATTAACATATTTTTATTTTCTCTAAAAAACATATATTTTCCAATGACATACTCTTATTTGAAAGTAAAATTTTGATGTCAGCTACAGCTTCAAAACTCTGAACTCTCTTATAAATAGTAGATACTATACAATTTTACACAGATAGCCGAACAGATTTTTATGGAATGATAGATACTACAGAAGACTTCCGTTTAACTGAACCGCTACGGGATGTAAACATTCGTTTAGCTCAACTCGGGAGAAATCCCCACCACTCTCCTCCTCCCATGGGTGTCTTTAGAGGTGACTTCCAATTGGTTGCTACAGTCATTCTAATTGGTTGCTGACGGCAGTTGCTTTTATCTGGGGGTAGAGGGGGCTGCCCGAGTTCACCTAAACGAGCGTAGAAGCGTTCAGGTAGATAGAAGTTCAGCTAAACGAGAGTTCAGCTAAACGGAAGTCTTTTGTATGTTTTAATTGACTAATATATTTTTGAAATATATCGACTTATGTATATAATAATTGATTGACTTCTATTTCTCTTGCAAATCCACAGCCCAAACATCTCTTCCCTCGTGTTTTCCTCTCACATGCTTGTACATATTTGAACGTAATTTGGACAATTTAGCGCAATATGGGCACTGGAAACGAGGTGATTTTCCACACTCGTAAATCATGTGCTCTCTCAGTCCATTTTTTCTTTTAAAGCAACTTCCACATTTTGGACAGAAGAATCTCCCATTTCTCACAATTTCTTCTAATCTGAAATCTAAAAATATATCGTTCATTAAACCTGCGGAACCTGTTTCTATTCACACTATTGTTAATATTTAAAATTGTGAGTGCGCGAAATAAAAACTTGATAAAAGAAGCCTGTTTATGATTAAAATCACACAGTAGAGACATGCATAGCACAAGCAGTATTCGAATGAAACATAAATCAGGGAATTTCATTGTTGTTAATTTTATTCTAAAGGAACACTTTTACAAATTTTCAACATCTTGCACAAAAATTTCGTGCCCAGTATGTTTTCTTCGAATATGCTGTTGAACGTTCCAATTTTTTTTGGAAGTGAGCCCGCAGTAGGGGCATCGGTATCGAGGTGGTTTTCCACAAGCATATCGAATATGAGTCATCAAACTTTTCTTCTGAGCGAAAGCACTTGTGCAATTTCCACAAGCATACTTTTTACTTTCAATTTTCGTTTCCTCTATCGATTTTTGCAAAACACTTTCCTCAAATTCTCCTTCCACTTTCACTACTGAGAAACATGAGAAATCTGAAAATGAGAAATGATTTTATTAGCTAAATGATAATAATAAAATAATAATAATTATAATAATACTGAAGAAATAATTTTCAAAGTTCAAGTCTCTTTTTAATGGATTCTCATTCTTTACAATTCGGGACATTAGAACACACTAGCATGCAGTCCAAAATTTACTTTTCCCACCAACAGAAGAAAGCATCAGGATCAATTTTATTTCATTTATTTAGATATTGATACAAAGACTATATCTCAAAAAGAAAATTTTATGCAAAAAGGAGAATATTCAAAACGCGATTCGCAGATAGATTTTAATAATCATCATCATCCTTCATTGTGAGTTGGGCAGCAGCCTTAGATCTTCGGGAACGATGCCCCTCCCAATCTTTCGCATTCGTGAGAATGATTCCCAGTGCGGAAAATAGTTTGGCTTCCGTCACCTTTCCTCCACTTATTTTATCAAAATGATTCTTCAGCAGAATGCCTGCAATAACAAAAATATATTCTTATATAAATCGAATTAGAATATCTTGAAAATATATATTTGAAGAATTTTTCATACGTTTTCTTCATAAAAATAAAAATATTCCTTAGATTTTTGGGAAACAGTTTGGATTCCTTATCGGAGGGAAGCTTAAAGTTTTTACTCCAAGAGCCACCAGGGAGTGAAAATGTGTTTTCATTTTTTTCGAGAAAATGGAAAAATAAGAGAAAATACATACAATTTAAAAATTTGTCTTTCTCGCTTTTGGTAAATGCAAATTTCTTGGATTATAATTATTATTATTTAAAATAAGATCAACTCTAATATTTCAAAGAATTATGAAATGGATAGCCTGTAAGTTAAGTTGCAGAGTCTCTTTAACAGAACTAAAAAAAAAGGTCACAAATAAAACTTTTTGAATAAATAATTTTTTCATGTTCCATTTTGTCCAAGCAAAATAATGTGTTCAATTTTAGACGAGTCTATCTTGGAGGCGTAATGAAATATTTTTTTAAAACCTTCTTGTCAGAAAACAAGTTTTTTACAATCTCAGCATAATGAGAAGGTATTGGTTTTATGTGAAAATCAACTTTCGCGAAATTTACGAAATCTCCACTTTCTGAGACCTCCTGATTCCGAAAAAGTAGTTTTTACGTTGGTGTCTGTCTCCATAACTTTTGAAAGACTAATCGGATTGTATTGCCCTTTGGCACACATTTTAAGGGACCAAAAAGACAGGTCAAGCTCGTTAACCAGCTATTTTGAATGGAAAATAAAAGAGGGGGAGCATTTTGAACATTTTCTTGGACTTTTTTTCCAAGACTCAAAAACTGTACGTACAATTTCTTATAGCACGTAAAAAGTGAAACAATTTATCCTAATCATTTTTTCGATAAAAAAAATTGTCAGAGTTACAGTATTTTCAAAATTCAAAAATATAAAAGAAAATGCGAATTTTTAACCAAATAACGCAAGATTGGAAAGAAAGTCAGAGAGAAAAAATGTTTCTCTTTGGAAGCCCTACAAGATCGTAAATACAACTTTTGGAATTTTCTCAAAAAATAGAAAATTCCAATTTTGATCGCACAAAAAATTATGAGAAATATTTTGTGAAGTCGATAACTTTCGAAAGAATGATCATACCCGATCGTGCACCTATTTTGAGGGACCAAAAAGACAAGTCGACTTCGTTAACCAGCCATTTTGGATCAAAAACAAAAGAGGCGGAGCATTTTAAACATTTTTTTGGACTTTTTTTTAAGACTCAAAAATTGTAAGTACGGTTCCTTGCAGTAGGTAAAAAGTGAAACAATTTATCTTCATAATTTTTTTTTATGAAAATAAAATTGTCGGAATTGTGGCATTTTCAAAATTCAAAAATATAATAGAAAATGGAAATTTTTAGCCAAATAACGCAAGATTGAGAAAAAAGTCAGGAGGAAAAAAAGGTTTCTTCTTGGGAGCCGTACAACTTTTTTCATTCTTTCAAAAAATCAAAAATTCCAATTCTAATCGCACAAAAAACAATGAAAAACAAGTTTGTTCACAATCATTCTTCAATAGGGCATGTAGCTTTTGTGTTTTCTGCGAGAATAGTCTAAAAATAAAAAATTCCAATTTAAAGAACATCTACAAATTTTGTTTAATTTTTTTTTGGTTCCAACTATAATTATAATAATATTAGAAACAGACAAACTAATTTTTTTGAAAACAAAACAAGGTGCGAGGTATATAAACCAATATTATATCCATTTGATGCATTAGAGTTAAAGGTAATATAGAAAAGTTCGCGTTCCGGACTGAGTTTGATCGAGTGCGCAGCACGAGACACACGACGAGTATGTATTCGTTAAAGCTGGAGAAGCTTTAACAGAAGAGAATTCATAATCATCAACTACAGCAGCCGACATTCTAATTTCTATTTTCAAAAGCTCTATACACAATATTGTAGGGAAGTACGAAGACCGAGTGCGTAGCGCGAGATACATTTATTATCGAGTGCGAAGTGCGAGATCGGAAAGACGCGCGCGCCCCAGGCGCGCAATGAGAATGCGCCTGCGCAGCGGGCAAATTTTTTTTATATGCAATTAGTTTGAATTAGATACCCCATAATGATTTCAACAATAGAAATAATTAGCCGATGAATTTCATTATTATAAACAAATTTCAGAGGCAAATGCAAAATCCGGATTAAAAAACAGTTTTGCATTGAACAAAATTCAATGACTTTGTTCCTACCATATCATTATTTGAATGCAAATTTCTTGAATTATATGAAAAATAGTTTTAAAAATTTGAAGATCTATTTGTTTATTAAATTTCTTTTGATTATGATGAGGGCTCTTCAAGTTAAATTCCTAAGCTTATTTATACAGTGTTTAAAGAAGTATTGATCTTTATGAATAAAAATAAAGGCTGCCACTGAGTATAATAGTAATATTAATAATGATAATAATAAATAATAAAAATAATAAATCTTTATTTAGTAAAGAATTAATGAATTAGTTATTCTGAGACTCACTTATAACGCATTTGCAGAAGGTTGTTCCCTTCAGAACAAGTTTGTCTTTAATGGGTTTCATTGCAGTAAAGGACAATGCTACATCCCTCGACATATATTTTTTTATGATGTTCAGCAAGCTTCTGGATGCTATGTAATTTCCATCAAAGAGGTCAGCCAAGGATGACATCTGGAGAAGAAAATTTTTTATCAAATTTTGTTCCTGTTTCATAAAATCTCGCCTAAAAATTGCTCTGATTGAAAATATATTTATCTAGTATCGCATCATACTTACGAATTTTTCTCTAACATTAGGATTCACTGTCAGAATCATATCAAATTGCTCAAACTCAGCAAGACTTCTGAATGGCAAATTAAGGGCATTTTCCTCCATAAAAGTATCTAACGTTTCTGAGTGAATCACACCAGATTTTTCTAATTGGGAAGAAAGAAGTCTCTGATGGGCGAGCACTTCATCCAATTGTGCAGACATTTTTGATACTTCTTGCCTCATGTACTGTTGGAATTCTGAAATGAAGAATGTGCTTAGAACATGAAAACAGTGATCGAAAAGGGAATACAGTAGACTCTGTGACAGTTCACGCTGGGACACTTCCCGTTTTCGCATTTCTCCTTCTACCGCCCGTCCCTACTGTTGTTGGGCACACAGCGCACACTCGACGCGCCGCGTGTGTGTATCGAACACGGACTTACACGTTGCGCGCGAGTGAAGACGAGTGAGGGAAATCTGAAACTTTCCGTTCGCTTCCCCTACATCCCCGGGAACGGGAACTGTCGCAGAGTCTACTGTATAAATTTGCTCATATAAAAAATATGAAGTAGAATATTTTGCATCGGCTTCTTTTTGAATTGCAAACACGTGAGACCGAAAAATTGTTTCGTTTTTTCCCACGAAACTCAGAATTTACCTTCAAAATAAGCAGTACTTCCTTTAGAACCACATCTGTCTTTTCCAGTGTTATCTTTACCGAGAATGGAGAGCATTTCAATGGATATGGGATCAATAAATTCAATTTGGGGATGAGTCGAGGAGGTCAAAGTTCCACTTGCATCTAAAAAGATAGAGAGAAGAAAATTAGAATATAAAAAATCTGGTTATAATCAACATAATTATTATATATTCATATGCTATCAATAGGACTACCACATAAAAAAGAGGCAGGAAAAAAAAGCTGCATGCGGAAAATATGAAAGTAAAATTCAAAATTGACACCAACTGCAGGAAGTAGAATCAGTGTCATAAAGAAGAGATTTATCCTGAGAATATTATTTATTACATAAGTGAACGATTTACAAAATAATTATTAATGCATGAAGGCCGATTCACTGGAGGAACATGCTGTTTCAGAATTTTCGGGATGTTTTGTTTTTAAATGTCTTGAAATATTAGAGATGAATACTGAATGATAATCGCATGATGGACATTGGAAAAATCGCTTGTTTCGACATCCATTTGGATTTTGAACACAGTATTTCGATCGATGTTGGCAAAGACTGCTATACTTGTGATATTTTTTATTGCAAAATTCACAGGCGAATTGTTGTTGAGAAACCAAATCAGGATCCTGTGTCTCTAGTGATGTGGAAAAGTCTGAAAAATAAATGAATTTCTCAATCTTAGTCAAGGAAATAATGAGTCATTAAAATTAATTGGCAAATACTATATACAAATACACCATCACAATGAATCAATTATATAATAAATTCAAGTATGGGAAAATTATTTATTTCTAACTTTAGATTATTAAACATTAGGAATGAGCAGAGTTGGGCATAATTTAATCAAATCGTTAATCAAATTAAAATTGAATTAAGGATTATTCCCAATCCCGAACAATATTATTTTGCATTACTTTATAATCCCGTAATCCCGCATTCAAAATAACGGGAATAATGCATCCCTCTTTTGAGAAGTGTGAGATTACTGGATTAATTAGATTCCATAAAATTTGGAACGCTTTTTCATATCCTTCAACTTTTTTTGGCATATAATTATTTATCTTACAATATTAAAATTTTGATTCGAATTCAGAAGAGAGTAATTTAGAAAAATCGCTCTTCCAATTCAAAATTTGTAACAATCCGAAATAATATTTGATCTTAAATGCAGAAAGTAGTTCAAGAAGTTTCTAGAGTAGAAGCAGTATTTTAAAGAAGAAATTTTCTCAAATTATGATAGAAAAATTGTTTAAATTGTTCATTACGAATTCATCATTTTTAAGTTGATAAATCAACTACTCAAATAAAATTCAAACTCTTTTTTAGAAATTAATTTTTTTCAAAAGTGCATTATATAATTTGAAATCTACCTCTGGTTTTCAACCAGAGGTGGAAAAACTCCTTTGGAAATCAATTCACCTTTTTGCGGCAAAAATTCAAGTATTTAGTTGAATATTGATTTTTGAATCTAAAAATGAAATCTTTAGTTGAAAAATTGAATCTTTTGTAGTTGAAAGTTTCACGATTTGGATGAAAACTTGTCTTTTTGAACTTTAAGAGAAATTCCTTGTTTAAAATTTTTTTTAACGGTAAACCATTCAAGTTATATAGTTGAATACTTTGTGTTTTAGTCGAAAATTCATCCAATTAAAAACTCTCATGTTCGTTTCAAAATTAATTTTTGAAGCCGAAAACGTTATTATCACGCTTTTTTAATGGAAATTATTAGTTTGAAATTTTGAAATTCAACTACTTTGTTAAAAAATTGTATTTGTTGAATGGAAATTCATTTAGGGTAGAAAGTTCAATTATTCTACTTAAAGATTCATTTCTATTACTGTTCCATTTTCGGATGAAAATAATAATTTTTAAATTAGAAATTTAATTATTTTCTCCAAACATTGTATTCTTTGGTTGGAAATAAATCTTTCTATTTGGAAATTAATCTTTTTGTTTGAACATTACCCTCCATGGTTTGGAATATAACTGTTGCAGTTGAAGATTCATAATATTATGTAAAAATTGATCACTTTTGTTGAAAAATGAACTGTTTTGTTGGAAATCCGTTTTAGTTTTGTTATTAATCATTGATTTTTCTTCAGTTGTAAGTTGAACTGTTCCAATTTTTGTAGAAGAATTATATTTTTTCGTGGAGAGTATTTTTTTTCAAAACTAATTCATTTTGCAATGTTTAATCAGTTGTAATAAAGGATTTTCACAGCAAACGTCATAAATGGAAATAAATTTTTGCGATTTGTGACAAATAGCAATTCATGTGTTACTCTTAGTTGACCGGAAAAATGTTACAAATTGACCAGAAAAAACCAGGAAATAAAAACCAGCTTATTTTTTAGGAATTTTATTAAAGTTGATTTATTTTTTCATCTAAAACAAAACTTTTTTTGACATTTGGCGTTCAGAAAAGAAAAATAAAATAAAAATTAAATTCAAAAGAATTCCTCAAAATTTGATGCTCTGAAGAAGTACATACACTGAAACCTCGATCCTATGACGGCTTCGGGATTGGGTATCGACGGCCTTCATACAGGATTGGGTGAGCTGGAACGTTAACAGTTAGGGCCGAATACACGCGTGAATGGCGGAGAGTGGAGCGAGGAGAGCGCCCCTCTCCAAACCCCCCGCACCGTCTCGTCAACGAGCTCATTTCGAAGAATTGCGACGTTCAGGTGAATTTCGATTGGGGTTTCAGTGTATTTACAAGAAATCGTATGAAGAAATGTATTTCGATAAAAAAAATATCCAACCACCACGGGATGAGATGATTCGATTCAACCCATTATTTCTGACGAAGTATAACAAATTTTATTAAAAATTCATTTTTTTGAAAAACGTATACCTTTTTTCTAATTTTTCAAATTGGAAATTAAACTTTTTTCCCGCGCCGCGGCAGAAAAGGTGGGATTTTATAGCCGTCGTAGTAAAAAATGTAGGTACTATTTTTATAAAATTGCGATGCTTTGTTATAGCGATGGGTTGAATCAAATAATCTTATTTTTTAATCGAAAGCTGAATAACAAGCCTAAATGTTGTGATAGTTGAATATTTATTTAACCAAATAAATTTCTTCATATAATTTGCTGTAGATAGGTACTTTTTCTAAGCGTCAAATTCTTAATAAATCCAAAATAATTCATATAACATCCTAATTAAAAAATACGAGTATTTTTTTTTAAATTGAAGAACAATTTACGGCAATTGTTGTGTAAATGGTCGAAAAACTGTATAAATCGCTAAAAAAATAAGTGATGAAAATGAAAGTGATAATGACGGTGATGAGAATGTCCCTTTTTCACACGCCTCATCGAAAATCGGTGAGAATATGAAAAACAATAAAGATGAGGTCCAAATTTTTATCTCGCAGTGCAAGGCAAGAAAGAAAGAAATAATCCAGAATTATAATCCA
>WSXT02198923.1:0-18943 GCA_011762715.2 Neuroterus valhalla
AGAATCTCGAATATTCACAGTCGCGACAAAGTTCTGTATGATATTCTCAGTTGGTTTGACAATTTTTTTTTTCTTTTCATAATTCTATTAATCTCAACTGAGATTATTGATATACTGAAGCAATTGGAGGGACGGTGCTCTCGAGCGTATGGTGCAAAATCACCTGCTCATGTGCTTCTAAACAGATACATGTCGGAGGACTGAATATGCATAAATGGAGGGGGCCTACTGTCCACCTAATACTGACTCATGTAATTTAAAATATTTCCGCAAGCCTGATTTCGTGAAAAAAGGCACGGATTTTGGTTCAAAAAAATCTGCTCGCTGCGCGGGCACGTTTTCATCGCTCGCGCTCCGTGCTACGCGCTCGGCCTTTCTACACCCCTACAGTTGTATAAGAAGCTCGTGAAACTCAAAAGCGAAATGTCGACTACTATTTGATGAGTGTGAATTCTCTTTTGTTAAAGCTTCTCCGGCTTCAACGAATACATTCTCAAAATGGTCCCCCTCTCTGATTTTTCATCCAAAATAGCGGTTAACGAACTTGACCTGTCTTTTTGATCCTTCAAAATATATGCCAGAGGGCAATCCAATCCGATTAGTCTTTCCAAATTCTTGAGTATACAGACGACAACGATGACAACGACAACAGACAGACAGCAACGTAAAAACTACTTTTCCGGAATCAGGAGGTCTCAAAACGTGGAGATTCAATAAATTCCGCGAAAGTCGATTTTCACATAAAACCAATACCTTCTCATTACGATGAGAATGTAAAAACCTCGTATGAAAGAACTCGTTGAACCCGACTTGAAAACATGCATTTCGAGAGTTGTTAAAGGAGAACGGTTTCAGAATTCTGAGACATTTCCAGGTTTTTCAGGTTCACTCTTGAAAAACTTCCACGACATCTTTTTCAGAAACTCGTTCTAACATTTGGACTTAAATCAATTTAGAAGCATTGTACTGTTGATCATACCATAACTCAAATAAGAATAAGTGAATTTTTAACCAAGAAACATTATTTTTCAAATGGAATCATCAATTTTCAGCCGAAGAGATGAAGTTTTAACTTCAATTTATGGTGAATCTTCTTAGAAAAGACAAATTATCAACAAAATACATGATTTCCGATCAAATCGTTATACTTTCAAAAGATGAATTTCCAACAAAAAATTTATGAGTCAAATTTTGTATTGAAAAAGTAAATTTTCAATCAAAAATAAAACGTTTTTTCCAATAAAGAAATTAATTTTCAACGAAGCAGTTCAACTTTCCGCCAAGTAGCTGGATTTTTTACCAAAAATATGCCATTTTAACAAAATAGTTGGATTATCAACCGAATAGTAGAATTTTTAACTAAATGAGATAAATCCCGAACCCAACATAATTAATACGAAGATCCAACTTTTTTTCTTTGAAATTTATTTCATTTCAAATAAAAAAATTTTTTGTTTGAGTGTGGACTATTCCATTTTTCGTTTAGAACCAAGCTTTCTTCGTTCAAATTCGACTGTTTGTCATTTTATATTAATATTTTTTTAGTTAACATATTGAAATTACTATATTTTTTATTGGGAATTAAGTTTTGCTGTATGAAAATTTGATTGTTTTTATTAACATTTGTCTTTTCGAATAGAAAATACGTACTTTCGGATTGGAAATTCAACTGTTCTCTGACAAAATTTGTGACAAAAAGTTAGGGAATTCAAAATTTTTGTTCAAAACGCAACTGTTTTTCTTGAACTTGAATCTTCTTTTTAAGAAATTTGACCAAATGGTTATTCACTTTGGTAGGTTAAAAATTTAACGATCTAATTAAACTGTTTGGTTAACAATTCATTTTTCAAATTTATTTTTGTAGGTTGAAATATCAATCGCATAGTTTGCAAAATAATTAAAAAATGTTCATGAAAAATTCAGTTGAAAATGGCTATTACACAAGAGCCGATATGAAAAAATATCGTCCAGATTCGAATTCAGCGCATCTTTCCGTGATCATTCAAATATTGTCAGAAACCTAACTGAATCAATTTCTATCAATACAAAATTGTGAAATTAGAAAGAAGTTCTAAAAAATCCATCAAAACTTCAAAAAGCAATAACAATAAAAATTGCCAGGCCCTTTTTCAAAATTTCAGGATTCTTCCATGTTTTCAAGGTTGATCTTTAGAAAATTTCCTGACTTTTCAGGTTTCCCAGGTTTTGCAACACCCCTGATTTCTTCGGATCAGAAAAAAAAAAGTTTTTTCTTCAGTAAACCTCTAAACAAAATTGAAATTATGCTTGAGGTTAGGATACCGCCGCGTAGTACCTGGTTTATTTCAGGGTTGAATGGGGGTGGATGTTGAGATGCAAAAGGGTAGCGGCAAGGGGTAGTAGTAGTGACAGTGGTGGCGGATGGGTCGAAGTCGTGGACCCCGGAGGAGTCGGGGGCAGAGGGTTGCAATGCTGTTTCGACGACGATCAATACCTCGCCACGCCTCGCGCCACCACCTAACCTGCAAAACTTGACTTGCTTCGAACCACACTTGGGTCTGGGGTCCATTGCACCTGCAGATGCGGCTCAAATTGGATGCTTTTTCTTTCGAAAAGAAATCCTACTATTGGTTACAAATCCTTCTACTTTTTCCCACATTTCATTTTACCCCTTTTCTTATTCTTATCTTCCTTCTTCGATGTTTCAGTTTATTTTCTATTTTTCAAGTTCCTATTCCCTACTATAAATCTTTTCTTGGTTACTCAATAGAAATAATCTTGAGATAGAAGAACTAAGTCAGCAGATCGGTTAGCCACACAACGATAATAGAGACCGTAAAAGAAATTTCTTTAAAAGGGACGGAAAAATAGTATTCAGGTTCAAAATGTTCGGTCGAGTAAATAATTTTATTTCCATTGCAAAGAGTTGATTAAAAAAGAAACTTCAAATGCATCATTTGAAATTGTAGTTGGAACAATATTTGCAGATAAAATAGAATTGCGAAAAAATATTATGTTCATTTGAACGTTCAGAACTTCCAGGCCATAAAGAATGAGAGTGAAAAAGACTATTCCAAGAGGAGGAAAAGAAAGAAAGATTTTTCGAATTAAAAATCAGGAAAAGGATTTTGTTCTTATTAAGAGTAAACCTAACTCAAATGAATAGGGTAATGTAACATGGGCAAATGGAGCTTCCCCAGATGACACCGGGCAAGAAGCAGCATGCGGCAAAAACTTTCCAGAACTCTGTTAGCTGCTAGTGTGCCACCTGTTCCACGCTGAAGCATTTAATTTTCACGATTTCATTGTTTTCACATACTTCCTTTTAAACAAAAAAGACATTTAAATTTAAAATCGCCAATAAGGACAATCAAAAGTGCTATAAAAAGTTATTGGATTTTTGGAAAATTTTGCGACAATTACGAATTCAATCGGTTATCCGTTGTGGATAAAGCCTCGACATATTTCAAATTTCAAACTTGGCTTGTATAATATGAATAAATCCATAAACCACAAGAGCACCATGAACCATAAAAATATTGTTTGATGGACAGTGGACACTGATTGACGCTCTGTTAGAGCGAGAATTCGAAATTGATCCTTCTCTTCTTTTTTATTGACAATTTTCACCAAAAAGTTGGATGAATTGGAGCATCTGCTGAAGTGATTACATACTTTTTATTAATTCATATATGTGGCAAAAATCCTGATTAAAACATTCTATAAACATTCATATTAAAAGAAAAGAAAATGAGAGACATTAAGATGGTGCAGAAGACTCAAAAAAGAGAGAGAATAATACACATTGTTCGACGTGCCATGAAGTATCTACTAGACAAAAGAAAATTTGAATAGACTTGCCAGTGAAACTCACGCAAAGGAAAAAGGATGCTGCGTTGAATAAACCTCGCTATACTTCCTTGCGATTTCATCTAACAAATAGAAGCATAGTGAATCGCAGTTTCAATAGAGAGCGCACTGCGTATATATGCAATATTCATGCCTTTATGGTTATCAATTCCATATGAATATTTTACTATAAGAAAAGTTATTAAGCTCATTTTTCATTGAATATTCACATTTTCCTAAATTTTCGAACCAACTTTTATACAATAGTTATGTTAACTTTTATTAAGTTTAAATTAAGAATTCATTCATACGTTAATAATTTAAAAAAAAAATCTGATAAGATGATTCCCGATAATTTCCAGATGTTTTCCCTAGCACATAAAGCTTGGAGTATCTTGAGCCAGTGAACATTCCGATTAATTCGAAAAAAAATTATTCGACCATAATAATGAAGATAAAATTGACCACCTGAATAAGTTACAAAAAGTTCCCGTTTTTCGCTATTATCGCGTGGGTAGTTACGAAAGGTTGAAAGTGACGCAATGACACCGATAAAGAAGTCAAATTAACAGAAGCCTTGGAAGTTAGAAGTTCTTAAGTCAAGTTTGTCCTTTATAGTGGGTTAGATGCCTAACCCTCCAGTATATGTCAATGGCATGAAAGCACATCTCAATGGAATTAGCATTTTAATCATTGATTTTAATTCATAACTATTCCAGAAAAATTCTATACGTGAAGAACCTACTTTGCTCTTTGAACAAAAATTTTGGAGAGAAGCATAGAGATTTATTTTCCATAAATGCTTATTTGTGCGAGGTCATCTGCATTGCATAATAGACGGTTATTTCAAGTCTGACGACCTCTTGTTCTCAAACTAAATGAACAAAACATGAATTGAAAAAATATTCGCATAAAATAACAGCGAATAGAAATCCCAATATTTTTCAATCAATCTTGAATTCACTACTGTCCAGTGACGATTAACGGCATAGCCTAATGGCAGTGCCAAATCATTCTGCTGCATTCAAATATAACGAATGAATCCCCATAGACTTGATTTGGTAATTTTGGACAAATTCAGTACGACCAGGAACAGCCAAGTTTTATTTATCACCTCCAAGGGATTCGGTGTGCGTGGCACTACTACAGCACATTTCCTGACGAAAATATTCAACAGAAAAGTTATCCATTCATTCCAATTTGTGCCTTATTCAATTATCTTAACTTTATAACTAACATTTTTCCCCTCTTAAGCGTAAAAAAATTCCCATTTATTATCTAGTTAAAAATTTAACGACTCCAGAATTTTTTTAAGTTCAGGTCAAAATTTGAATTACCAACTTTTATTACCAACTTTTCATGTTTCCGGAAATTCTAGTTTTCCTGACCAAACATTTTAGATAAAGATTGCAACACACTTCGAAATAATTGACGTATGCACAAAAAATAAAGGCTCGAGTTCAGGTTTGGCGATAAATTTGGAAAGCAGGGCGATTTAATTACTTGGAACTAAGAGGTAACGAGCCAAAAGGTAAACATCTTTGGTTAGCTTGCTCAACATGTCCAAGGTTACAGGCGGAACTAGAGTGAATTAAACCAAAAGTGACCAAAATGGTCACAGAAAACAGGATAAGATAAATATACAAATCAAAGTTATTCCAAATACAAATAATTTTTTCACCAATTCAGTACTGTCATTTGTCTTCAGATAGCGGCTATGGAGCAATCAAAAACTTGAAAAACATTGTTGAAAAAAATAACAGTTCTGCATAATCTTCAGAATTAAAATAATACAAAAATCGCTTGTTTCACTCAGGGCGTAGGTTCCAACGGTTCCAACTTATCAGTAGCGAAAGGACGTGCATAATTTAGCACTGACTCCTAATTTCAGATAAGAATCAGTTCGATTAAAAGGAAAGAGTGGAACTTCTCTGAATAATAACTGTTTTCTCTAAAGCAGAAATATTTTTCAAAAGAAGCCTGCTTTCAAAAAGAAAAAAACGTGCAACGACGAACAAGTGGCTGACGTACATGCAGCTGTATAATCCCTTTGGAGTCGAAATATTATTTTTTTGCGGAAAACATCGTTGGGAGTCGCAATTTACTGAGAAAAATCGACATTTCAATGAAGAAAAAGAGTTTAGGTTTTCATGTCATAAAATACTTTCATAAATTACTGCAAATTCGACAAGTTAAACACGCATATAGATTTTGACGGCAAATTGGAGGTTAAGCTGTCATTTGGCAGATCAATGTTTCCGTGAAATGCGTAAAGGGGACATTACATAATTTTTCCTGCTTACCTCGTGAACAGATATTGTTTTTACAGGAGCAGAACTACACAAAACACTTATTAAAACCGTCTGAAGTCACTTAAAAAACTTAGAAACACTCCGAAACCGATAAATTTACCACAAAAACATGATCGGAAATTGAGCGGACAGTCCAAACCAACTTCCACCTATACGACCTACACATGCACATGAACACGTGAATCCAGCGCCTCTTGTGTCTTCTGCAGCAAAACTTTCCTAACCTCCAATTTTCAGGACTGAGCCGAGTGACAGCTAATTGTAATCCCATTGTAAAATGTTTAGTAGTTTTTAAGTTGTTTTCGAGTTGAAGCTGATTTTTACACAAATGATTTTGAAATTTTTGCTTAAGATACTTGTATTCTCTCGGAATCGTTCAATTATGTGAAAAACTTCAGCAAGAAATAGGAAATCAGGTGACAGCTTTTTTGTGCTTTATGAGTAAAAGTTCATTTCATTATTTTTCAATAACGAAATAGCCTTTTGGGATTCTTTATGCGATCGAACTTTAGTGGTTTTAATTTATTATTATCACTGTTCTCATATTTCTCAAATTTCCAGGGAACGATTGTTCTTTATTTTGTTAGTGATTTTTCTTTGTTATCCTTCTGATAGTGGAACATTTTTGAAGCTTTTCCAATAATTCGATAGTTTATCATATAAAAGTGGCAACTGTAAAGGAAAATAGCAAATTTCTTCAAAACCGTTGAAAAACCTAGACTTGAACAATTCATAATTATGTTTAATTTTCATGTCTTATTTAATATAAAATCTACGTGTAAAATATAATTCTTATTAATTTAGTCACTAATGCTTTCGATTCTCCATATTTTTCTTAATATCGTTCAAGAACTTTTTCGAAATTCGAATTACTTTCCTTTCATAAATTACACCAAAATTCAACATACATATTTTTTCCCAGGTAAATTCCGAGGATGCCTACCTCTCCGTACGTATCACGAATCAACCAAATTGACGCAACTCAATTAGAATACGAAATCTACGACATCTTCCGAACACAATCAAAGAAAGTGACAAAATACATCCAGCCTGGGAAGATCGACAAATGGCATCCAGAGTTCGACATCCTTATCAAGTTCCTAATTTGGTACTACTCCTTAAGAAAAGGAAGTTCAACCTTTGGACAACAACTTTTAAATTTGAGATATGCTAACTTAGGTCAAAAGAAAGCTTTCCTCTATTTTCTTCTAACAGCATTACCAAAATATGTTCAAGAAAGACTAGTAGATTCCCAATTCGTTGTAATTCCCCGCGAAAAGGAGAATCTAAGATATTATTTAGAGTGGACTGCGAATATCATTCATTTCCTGGAGTTAATCAATTTGTTACTTTTCTTACACCGAGGAACACAGCCTTATTTAATAGAAAAATTATTAGGAATTTCTAGCCAATCGGCACAGATGCACAAACCGCGAAGCATAGGATATTCTTACATGACAAGAGAGTTGCTCTGGCATGGCTTGATAGAATTATTCACCGTCGGTTTGCCGATGGTGAATTTTTATTACATCAAACAAAAGTGGAATCAGTTGTGGTCAATAAGGAGTCAAGTAGATACTGTGTCAAGTAGAAGCCCTCAAATGAATCAATCAACGAATTGTCCGTACTGTAATCAAAGGCCGATCTTGCCAAGGCACGCAGGTTGCGAGCACGTTTTCTGTTATTATTGCCTGCAAGCGCATTTCATGGCAACTGATGAGTTTCCTTGTCCCGAGTGTGGGACAAACTTACATTCTTCAAGTATGAAAATTTACGTGGCATCGAGCTAACCGCTCGCAAAGTTCAATTTTCAGGGTGTCGACTTGACCGGGAATTGATATAAAAACCGGGAATTTACTTCATTCAACCTAGACTATTAAAAATTCTACAAAAAAAAACGAGAAATGACCGCTTTCTTTTTACGATTCAAAAAGAGATCTTATCATTTGATTTAAAGAATGTAACGTTCCTTTAATCTGATTTTCGAAATATTTAAATATATGCATACGTCATGAGAGGAAGAATTTTTTATTTTTTTTCCATTGGTCTATGAGATATTTTTAGGCTGACTCAAATTTGATAATCGAATTGATGACAGTCCAAATATAAAGGAAGAATGATTACCTGAATTTTTACAGAAAAATGTATGTATCACGTTTCTTATTCTCTTTTCCTCCTTTATTAGACTTGGGACAGGGACTTTCAGAAAATAATGATTTCATTTTAGGGCAGTAGGGGCTGTACATGAATTGCGTGACGCGTTTTTCTTTTGTTTACACCGTTGCATCTCTTTTGACATCCTCGCATTTTTCTTTTCGTCTTTATTCAAACAAAAGAAAAGTGCGTCACGTAATTTATGGATGGCCCCAGAGAGTTTTAGGGAAGGAGTATAATTTCACACAGGGAATTTTTTTCATGGAACGGGGAATTTTTAAACTAATTAAAAGTCGGATTTAGAATAGAGATTTTTAAAATATCGTTCCTCCCATTCAAAACTTGTGAAAACTTTAAAGTCTTCTCTTTTTAATTTTAAACAAAGTACTTCAAGCAGTCTTTAGAGTTCTTGAATTACGATAGAAAACTTGTTTACATTGTCCATTGCGAATTCATCCTTTTTTAGTTGAAAAATCAACTACTCGTTTTGAATTTAAACTTGTTTGTTGAAAAACAAAATCTTTTGATTCACCTCTGGTTGAAATTGTAACCACTTCCTTGAAAATCCATTTATCTTTTTTTAGTGAAAATTCAAGTATTTGGATGAACCAAACGAGGAAATTAGAAAAACTTGCTTTTTTTGTAGAAAATTAATCTTTGTGGTCAAAATTTCATCTTTTTGCCTAAAAATACATCTATTTCCGTTAAAGATTCATCATTAAACCTGAAAACTCATGAGATTGGTTGAAAATCAATTTCTTCAGCTGAAAATTTAACTGTTTCATTCTTAGTAAAAAATTGATATTTTCTAGTTCAAAATTCGACAATGAGGTAAAAATTTGTCGGTTTGAATTGAAAATTCAATTATTTCGTTGAAACTTAACAAATTTTGTTCTTCTTTTCGGTTAACAATTCAAGTTATAAATTTAAACATTTTTTATGTTAGTCGACAAAAATGTCACTTTTACTTCTTTGTTTCAAAATTTTATTTTTATGGTTCAAAATTTAACAATTTTGTTGAAAAAATGTATTTCTTGGTTAAAAATTAATTTTTTGTCGAAAATTGAAGTACTCTAGTTAACGGTTCATTTCAGTTAAAAATTCGTCTTTCTGGTTTAAAATTCAACTGCTTCAGTGTAGCAGCTACAATTTCATTTGATTCTTCATCATTTTGTGTAAAAGTGAAATAATTTGATTGAAAGTTCTAGTAAGATGTTCATCATTTCAATTGATAATTCGCCTTTCTGGTTTAAAATTCAACTGCTTCAGTGTAGCAGCTACAATTTCATTTGATTCTTCATCATTTTGTGTAAAAGTGAAATAATTTGATTGAAAGTTCTAGTAAGATGTTCATCATTTCAATTGATAATTCGCCTTTCTGGTTTAAAATTCAACTACTTCAGTGTACCATATACAATTTCATTTGATTCTCCATCATTTTGTGTAAAACTGAAATAATTTGTTTGAAAGTTAGTTGTTTCCGTTTGTTGAAAGTTAGCTTTTGTTATAAGTAATTTATTTAAACTGAAAATTGAACTCATTCCAATTGAAAATTCCATTGTTTTAGTTAAAAATTCATTTATTTAGTTAAACATCCCTTTTTTCAATATAAAATTTGATTATTCCAATTATCTGTTTGAAAACTTACTTCCTTCAGTTGAAGATTCTTTGTGTTAGTATAAAACTCTTATACTTGGTTTCGGATTGGTTTGTTGAACTAAAAATGTTGCTGTTCTATTTTTGAGTGTAAAATAATTATTTTTTGGGTTCGAAATTCGACTATTTTGTTGAAACGTTGTATTTTTTCTTGGAAAATTATTCTCTCTACTCGAAAGTTAATCTTTATGCTTGAATATTCACCTTCATGGTTGAAAATTGAAGTGCGCAAGTTAAAAATGTATCTTTTTATTTTAAAATTCATCTTCATTGTAAGAAAAATTATCTTTTGTTGTTGAAAATTTGAGTATTCTTTTAAAAATTGATTTATTTTGCATTGTTTGATCTGTTGTGTTAAAGGATGTTTAGAATGAACGTCTTGAATGAAAAAAAAAAGTTGGGGTTTTGCGACAAATATAAATATGTTACATCAACTTGACCGGAAAGAACCGGGAATTCGAAATCGTCCGCCGAATCGCCACCCTGATTCTAAATAATAAATTTTTAGGAAGAAGACTATTTAAAATTTACATTAGGAGATGTAGCTTAAACAAGACAGGGAATTAATATAAGTTATATGGCAATAAAAGTCAATTGTATAGATTACGTTACGTTTGTACATTTATATTCTGGTAATACAAATGAAGTTTGAAAGTTATTATTTTCATTACTTATTCAATAACTAGCCATAAATGCACGCTAGCGTTCATGCCCTTGGAAAAGTTGCTAATATGGAAAACATGATCTATTTAAGAGTCCATGATGATGAGTTAACAATGTAATAAATTATTCATTATTCTAGTTCAAATTAGCCAAATAAAAGAATGGGAGTTTTATAATAATCACCTGTTCCTCAATCTTCTCAAAGAACAACAGACTATTGTTACTCGTAAGTCTATAATATTAATTCACTCCTGAATAGTATAGTGGAAAAAAGTTGAGTCTACAGGGCGCTCCAGATTAAACGATTTCAAACTTGCTTCAAATGTAAGCAATTTCTGTGTAAGGTCGTGAAATTGAATCGTTAAAATTCTTACAATTTGGTCGAATTCTACGAATATTACGGTTCTAATTTAAAATCATAAAATTAAAAATTTTCTGGTTTAGGAATCGTTCAGATTTTCTTTTACTTTCAAATATTGTTAGATTTTATTTATAGTATATTTATAAGTTTTAAAAACTTTTAATTCGAAATTGTTTATATTCGAAGAATTTACATTCACAATTGATAACTTGAAAAATGTTAAATTTTGAAGTTTCAAATTTGAAATTGTCTTATTATGAATATTTCAATTTTACATTATTTGAGTTGGAACATTTCAAGTCGAAATGTTCTCATTCCTCACACTTCTAATTAACTTGTCTAATGCAACCAGTTTCAAAAGTGTATAAAAATATTAAGATAAATTTTTCCTACCTATATTTCTTCATACGAAAGAAAGTCAACAAGTACACCTACAGAAATTAATTGAAGAATAACATTGTTTCTTTGGTTCGGAAATCTTTCAAAAAACTTCAATTTCAGTAGTTTCCATACTATTTCAGATAACTTAGAAAGATAAAAAAGTTAGGTAATGAGTGTATCGTGCTTTATTATTGTTAATAGGCCCACTTAGAATTTCAGTTTTTCTATATTCGATACAACTCCACATAATTCCAAATTTACGTTTATAAATCATAATAAGAACGTAGGACACGTTTTTTACTTTTTTGAACTTAGAATGTCACCAGCATGCCTAAACTTAATGAACATGGAATATGCAGTCTGAGACTAGATGTAGTGTGTGCAATGTGCATAAATAGGGCGCGCAAAGACTGATTTTATTAAAAAGTAGCAATACAAAATTTGTTTCATTCTCAATGCATCTTTGCTTCATTTCACCAATAATCAGCGTTATTCTCAAACAAACAATAATAAATCAATACAGAATATATCTGCAGTTTATGAAAATATTACATCGTATATATAATATATCATATAAAAATATCATGCTGCACTATTATAAAACGTATACCGCTGCTTAGATATAACTATAATTATATAATATATTACTAGTTGCACCTAGATGGGCGGGTACGTCCCTCGATTATTATCGTATAATTAATCGCTAATAGTACAAAAACACAGAAAGTACATATAAATTAGTATATATCTCGCCTCTTAAACCTGATAACAATATCCATTCCTTCAAGTAACCGTTATATCTGGAATGTTGTTTATAATACAATTCTTTAGAATGCGGGCTTCGGGCGCTGTAACATAATAAATTATTCATACACCATACACTGACTTTGAAAATCGATTTTTTTTTACATCGCTTTCGATTATTTTTTGACGCAGACTAGACTACGTGGTCACAGGAAAATGAAACAGATTGATTCCATCAACGCTCCTGAAAAATCGGCTTATGAAATACTTTACGTGACAAATTTTCGCTATAGAAGGAGAAATACAATTTATTCTTACACAAATAATCAGAAAGCATGGCTAAATATGCAGCGAGTTGGCAGAGGGTTCGCTTACAGCTAATGGTGCAAAAGCAATTATGTAATTAATCAGGAAGCTCTAATAGAAGCCTGTCCGGTCAGTCTGATTACGATTGCGTTCTATCGGACGCATTTTTATATTATCTTAAGCACTTATTTACCAACCATGCTTCTTAACGTTCGTATTACAGAATTAATTTTTCATCTTTATTTTTTTCTCGATACATAAGTAGTTCTGCAGAAAATTCGACATGAAGGGCATTGAACAAGAGTTGACTAAAATAGATGACTTGCACCTATTTATGCGACTTTATTCCACCAAAATCAGTCGAGCATTAGCATCAAAATTCAAATTACACTCACTACTAATGTTCACATGAAGTTTGTAAAATATTTATTTCATCTATGTTCCAAGCAAGTTCGTAAACTAGAAGTAGTGAAGAAAATTGAAACAGGATATGAATAGCATATAAAAACTTTATGCGGTTTTTATTGCTGACGTGGATGTGAATAAATACCGATAAAAAGCTCATGCAAATCTCATCATCTTTTTCTACTCCATTCAAGCCTAACAGTAAATAAGAAGCAAAGTCTACGTTGTGCTTTCGGAAATACAATAAAAAATCACTTCTCTCTAAGGGGAAACAGATCATGTTCCATCGATACTGAATCAATGTCAGCCTTGTAGAAGCAATACTGTGCAATTTGAAACTTGGGTTCGTATGTAATTCGAAATATGGCAGCGCACCGACTGCCGCTGCATTTTTCTGATAAAGAGAGAGGTATGTCATGTAAATTTGCCAGTCGCAAAAAATGTCAGAGGGGAAACATTAGGGAAAAGAGAAACCGTATCCTTTAACCACAAGGTTTTGGATCGAAGGGCTTGATAACTTTCCCTATAGCCCAATTATTATCGTTGCAAACATCATGAGGATGTATTAATCTTGCACTGTCAGCCAAGTTTCGTATAGGCTTAGCTCGATTTTATCACTCGCATATTTTCGCAAACGTTTCTCCAACAAGTAAATCACTAACATACGCTTACTTTTATACGATATAATAGGAACATTAAGGATTTTCATTCGCACCTTACTTACGATAATTTGCAACGGATGAAGAATGCGACGCTGAAATCTTATCCTCGCATGCAAACGAAAAAAAAAAAATAAATAAAATAAAGAAAATTAGGAACAGATCTCTGCATCGATTCCTGTGCTTAAGGAAAATTATTTCGAGAAATTTTCCTTTATTGACGCGAACATCGTATGTTTTACGATCTTCGCTGTTTCGTTACTTCGCTTCCATATTCGAATTTACGTTATTCACAGCGAATTCTATTGTTTTTATTTCAAGTGCTTCGCGCCTAACGAAAAGGTCTGAAATATCCCCTTGTCTCGTTGCAATATTTCCTGTGGGAAACTGCAAAGTAAAATACACAGAATCAAATTAGAAATATATCGAATTTTTTGTTCCCAACTCGGAATTTACTTTTCATGGATTGCTGTGCATTTGTATTTTACACTTCCGATAGAATATTCTTACATCATTCTTCATTCATCGCTTCTAGTCTGTTTATCATCGTTTCTAGCAGATGAATAGAAGCGTAGAAATTCTTTCATGCTTTACGTACTTATTCAACAAATCACTACCGAACTAGCAACAAAGATAACATCAGTAGACATATAGACAGGCACATTTTTAATTACTTAGCACGCGACTCGGCTATTTTATATAACAAGAATAATTTATACTTAAAACTTTATAAGTTTAGTCAACAATTTTTAGCGGTAAAATCGTTCGCTAGGCACTTGAAAGCTCGCACAGAGTATACCTCAGAATTTTCAATTCTGAGGCTACTACCGATCGTAAGATTTCACTTGATATTAGGAGTAATATTCAATCCATACGAAACAAATATTCCTTTCTTTTTACTTATAGAATATACTTTTATAGAATGTTAGCATTCACAGGTCTCCCAACATCCAGATCTTGTTATCTTGAAAAAATTAAGGATTGAGAGCAAAATATAAACTTTAGGACCTAACATAATATTTTCCTGAATTCTCATTCCCGCAGAAACTTGAAAAGGTTTTGGGAAGACGTGAATCAAGAAAGAAATCATTTGACCAAAAGCTTATTGAAGAAAAAAATTCCTGAACTTTTTCTATTTTAAAAAGTGTAATCTTCTATTTTAAAAAAATTGGATTAAAAATAATTTGACTGGTGAAAATCTTACGACTGATGCCACTGCAGTGACGCGTACGTGAGCAGAGCTCGTTACACAACGCAATGCAAATGCCAAAAAAAAAAAGAAAAAAAAAAGTTTTTAAAACCAAAATAATTTATAACGCGCGAAAAGTTCTGCTTACGTAAAAAAATATTGCATTATTTTCACGCGATTCGTATGACTCGTAAAAGAAACTACTTGGTCTCTGATTAATTTGGTATGGCCGTCAAACAATGAACGGCTCATGTTGAAACTGTTTTTTTTTCTCCACCTGGCTACGAGCTTCAGGGCTTTCGTTAAAAATGTGCTGAAATCATCGTGTCTCTCGATTAATTGCGATCAATTTTCTCTATCACGGTGCGACAACAACAATTCTTTTCTTTATTGTCCGTTGGTCGGCGTGCACTCAGCGTCATCATCTTTAATAAATACTTTAATGTAACTTTTCATGTAAAACTCGAAAACGTGGCTATAGAAAACGTCAATGTTCGTTTAAAACCGATAAACTCGGTTTTTATGTTACTCGTACAAAAATATTAATTTGTGTTTAGTTGATTCATTTTAAAGGTGTCACTTAAATCTGTAATAGTCAAGTTAAATATCATGTTATTAGAAGGTTATTATTTTAGAAAATAATGGAAACTTCGTTGAGTTGATTATTGGCTGAAGATACTAAGGAAAAAGTAGATGTTGAACGATTTTTTAGCAATTTCCAGAAACTCAGCGAGTCGTGAATCACGGAGGAAGTCATTAAAAATGATCGGCCAACGTTTTCGAGTTTAGTCTTTATTGAATTATGAATAGAATAATAAGTTGATACTTCGCTGAATGCACTGGACAACGGGACCTTCCTCGCCCATCTTTTCAATTACGGAGCTTAGTCTCCAACGTTCCACGCTTGAGGAGAAAATTATGTGTATTTTTTTTTTCTTTTTTGAAAAATATTTTTACCCAACGCCTCAACACATCTTTCCTCATCACAGACAAAGACGAACCAGATTTGGTCGATTGATACAAAATCGTACCTACCTAATTAAATTACGAGAGTCTATTTCATTTCTTCGAATCCTGCGTTCAAGTTGATTAGCATTCAATCAATCTATCATTCTTTCTCAAAAAATGACAGAATTCATGCTGATCTTTCGAGGCGTTTCAACGAGAACCGAAAATAATTTATTCAAGTTTACTTGACTTCTCTAATATCTAATCGACCCGCAGAATGATGATAAACGTAACAGAGAAAAATTCAAACAGTTTTCTTAAACCTAGTGTCAGAGCACAGGGGCGCAGTAGAGACAAGAAAAAAAAGAGAAAAAAAAAAAGATGTGTTAAAAAAAAAATGACTCTACCGTCCCGGCTTCCAAACTATGAAAGTATGATACATTTTTTCTCCGTTAGACATCGTTTATCGTATCAACTACCACTTACCGCCGGTGCTTATAAAAGCACAGTAAATACATTAATTAGAGCAGAATCACCATTTTGTGTCGAGGTTGCTCTTGATAGAGGACGAAGAACTCGTGGATGAACTAATTTTCCGCTCAGCTCCTGGAGCAGCGCTGCCGGAGAATGGACTAGTTCTTTTGTTGAGTTCGGTGATCATCAGGACCATTTTACGACGTGCGCCCCAAGCAGTTATTCCAAGTTCGATTAGATCTTTTTCCGTTAACGAAGGGAAAGTAGCCATGTCAATTTCTTGACGTTGAAAAAGATCTGAAAAAGAGAACACTCATTTTAGAGACATTGCTGCTTGGTGTTATTTCAAATAAAATTTCAGAGTGACTGCAAAATTCTATTTTTCCTTACCATCTCATGAAAATTTCCTTGAAAGTTTTATAAAAATCAAAGATCGTAAAATGATTGTGTGAATTTGAAATTATATTTAATATTTTAATATACTATAGCTTTGTCATTTTTATTAAATTTCGGGACTATTCAAATAAAAATGAAATATAGTAACACGAGAATGATATGCACCAAATAATAATAAAATCATCCACTTACGATTATACTTTTCAAGGCCCAAACTAGCCAGTAGACTGGGCAAATCGTTGTATTGATGAGAAGTAATCTTTTTCATTTGTCCCGATGGTGTGTGATCTATATAATTGGAAGCCATTCCAAGCTGATTAGCGCGTTCGGTGCTCGCTCCCATACCAAAATCCATCGCAGTATTAAAAACAGGAGTAGTCGGCTCCTTCCACAAGTCGGACGGATGACTCGTCGATTCCTGAAGCAAAAAATAATAAAAATCAATCAAATTAAAAATGACTATTCATCAACATTCGCTTTGGGCATCCCTATTCAATTATTTGAACAAGGTATTATAGAATTATTCTTTCCACAGTTTTGAAAGGCTTTTAGGAGATTCCCAAGAGAAACTAAGGGATTTCCACGGATTTCCAGGGATTTTCAAGAATTCTAGTTGTAAAGAAGGCTTTACATAAATTGCAAATAATTTGAAGAGATTTATAAAGATTTTGAAAAATTCAAAACATTTCAAAACATTCAGAGGATTTCAGAGAATTTTTAAGGTTTTGAAAAAAAACTGAAGCGGTTTCAACGATTTTACGAAATTTCAAAAGATTTTCAGTGATTTTAAAATATCACAAAGTTACATCTACGGATTTCATAAGATAAAGTGGAATTTCAAAAGATTTATCGGAGATTCAATGAATTTCCGATTATAAGAATTTAAAGGGATTTCGAAGAATTTCCACAGTTATGAAAGGCTTTTAGGAGATTTCCAAGAGAAACTGAAGAATTTCCACGTTTCCAGAGGATTTTTGAAGGTTTTGAAGAAATAGCGACGTATTTTCAGAAATGACAAATGGAGGCATTTTAATTGGGTTTCGAATATTAGAAGGGATTGGATGTATTCTTTCAAGATTTACAAAAATTTTGGAGAATTTTGAAGGATGATGAAATAAGGTATTTCGGGTTTCGATCGTGTACAAAACTACAAAAATTTGAGGATGTTTAGCGAACAAACAGCTCGCATCTTAAGGACTGGCCTAAAGTCCTGAAGATGTGAGCTGCAACGTTCGCGAAACGTCGACAAATTCTTGTAGTTTTGTACGCGATCGAAACCTGAAATACCTTACTTCATCCTAATGGATCATCGTGAAAGCATTAAATCTCTAATCAATTTGAAGGAATCGTAAAGGCTTTGACGAAATCTGAAGTGGTTTTGACAAGATTTCAAAAGATTTCAAGAGATTTAAAAATAACCCACAGTTAACATCTACGGATTTAAAAAGATAAAGTGGAATCTCAAAAGATATATCGGAGATTCAAAGAATTTCCGATTATTAGGATTTCATGGGATTTCAAAGAATTTCTACAGTTTTGAAAGGCTTTTTGGAGATTTTCAAGAGAAACTGAAGAATTTCCACGGATTTCCAAGTATTCTAGTTGTGAAAAAGGTTTCACACAAATTGCGAAGGATTTGAAGAGATTTCAAAAGATTTTGAAATATCTCAAAATGTCCAGAGGATTTCAGAGGATTTTGAAGACTTTTAAAAAACTCAAGCGGTTTCGACGATTTTACGTAATTTCAAAAGATTTTCAGTGATTTTAAAATATCCTAAAGTTTATATCTACGGATTTGGGAAGATAAAGTAGAATTTCAGAGATTAACCGGAAATTCAGAGAATTTACTATTATTTTGATTCCTTGGGATTTCGAAGAATTTATAGTTTTAAAAGGCTTTTAAGAGATTTCCAAGAGAAACTGAAGGATTTCCACGGATTTGCAAGGTTTTTCAAGTATTCTAGTTGTAAAGAAGGTTTCACACGAATTGCAAAGGATTTGAAGGGATTTCAAAAGATTTGGAGATATTTCAAAATGTTCAGAGGATTTTGGAGGATTTTGAAGGTTTTGAAAAAATAGCGTCGTTTTACAAGAAGTTTTAAAGGAAGGGATTTGGATTGGGCTTCGAAGATTAGAAGGGATTTAATAGATTTTTTCAAGATTTACGTAATGAACGATGCCATAAAGGGAAGTATATCACAAACCCTCTTATTCTTTACAACCATTGCCCGTCAGAAATAAGAAAGGGCGCTGTCAACAAAAGATCAGACATTATTCTACTCATTGTCCTTGATTATTGCGAAATCTCAATTTATCATCTGACTAAATATCCACATACAATATACACACTTTATTGTTTGTATAAAGAAGAACAAAGTTTTGGAGGTCTAGAAAATGAACCGAGAAGTTGATAAAAATTCAAATAAAGCGTTGAAAAAATTCCATCCACCTATCCACTCGTAATATA
>WSXT02198934.1:0-18943 GCA_011762715.2 Neuroterus valhalla
CTCTCTCTCATCGTTTCCCATCTTATTTTCCCTCTCCCTCTCCATCTACCTCTCCCTCTTCCTCTTCCTCTCCCTCTCCCTCTTTCTTACTTAAAGCAAAAATTTTTTCGTATTTACCGAAAGTTTTCTGATGTATTTTTTTACGTATAGAAACTCTCTCCATTTTCTTCCAGCAGAGTGGGTGGGAATTGCCTCGTTTCCGGCCCAATGTTTTAACTCGTTCCGCGACGAGCAAAGCTTTATGGTAAGTGTTCAATGAGCGATGGCGCCTTCGTTAATGCATGGTCAAGTACCGATTAAGAGGAGACTTATTCATACCTTTTGTGTCCAGTTGCTGGAATTATAGGGCAGGAAGGCCAATAGTTATCGTCGAGTTTAAATTAGTCCAGAAAGTGGAAAACGTTGTTTGGTAATCTGCACACGTTACTTCTTTCTTATTCAGTGTTTCAGGGATTCTAACAACATGCTCATTTAAAATTCCAGAACCCCCCAAACACAGAAATACAAACGTCTTCAATTTTCTTACCCAGATAAGACTACGAGTTTAATAGAGATTCGGTCTAAGAAGTGGATGTGCCAATGTACTTATTGCTGATTATTGCGCTCGAGCGTGTGGTAACTTTTTTTTTCTAGGGAAGCGTTATCTCTTGGGAGAAGATCGTTAGGTTTGTGTTTTCTCTAAGAGTCGAGGGCTAAGTTTCAGTAAGCGTGAGCTAGGAATTCAGGAAACTGTTTGAATAAAGAAGTGCATTGTTCTTCTGGAGATCAGAGATGAGGATCTGGGAGTTCCACAGAACTGGAAAGACGAATCGATAGAAAATAGGACGAAACAATGAGATTTCTGATAAAAATATCAAGGATATCAAAGATAGGAGGAAAAGGAGCAATTTTAACTCGGAGAATTACAAACTGCGGAGTACGGCAGCGAGAGCTAGGAGTAAGAGAAGGAGTGAGGCTAGGAGTAGGGAGGCAAGATCATTGGAAGCGGAGCACCAACATCTGTGATTTGAACCTTTTCACCCGGACCCATTTAGGCTTACTACTACTTGATGCCTTGTATGCCACTGGATGCTTCGGCTGCATCTGAATGTTTCAACTGTCACTGCATGTGTTGGATTCCCATGATTTTCTAGCTTCCACTGGATCTTTTGCCTACCACTAGATGCCTTGACTGCGACTTGATGTCCCAGCTGTCACTTAATAGCCTAGCTTCCATTTTATGTCTTGGCTGACACTGGACGTCTCGCCTGCCACTAGATGCCTCGGCTGCCACTGAATATCTTGACAACCATTAAATGTCTTTGCTGCCACTGAACGCCTCAGCTGCCACTGCACGTGTTGGATTCCCATGATGTTCTAGCTTACTTAGGGTCTTTCGGCTGCCACTGGATGCCTCGACTGTGACTCGATGTCGCAGCTGTCACCTAATGACCGAGCTTCCATTTTATGTCTTGGCTCCTATTGAATGTTTCGCCTGACACTAGATGTCTCGGCTGCCACTGAATATTTTGACTTCCACTAAATGTTTTTGTTGCCACTAAACGTCTCGGCTGCCACTGCATATGTTAGATTTAAATGATTTTCTAGCTTCCACTGGATCATTCGGCAGCCACTGGATGTCTCGAATACCACTTGATGTCCAAGTTGTCACCTTATGCCCTAGCTTGCATTTCATGTATTGGCTGCTACTGAATGTATTGGCTGAGTAATGAGTGTCTCGGCTGACATCGTATGTCTTGCCTACCACTATGTGTCTTGGCTTCTACTTGATGCCTAAGCTGCTACCAAATGTTCTGGCTACCACTAAGTGTCTCGTATACTACTGAATGTCTCAGCAGTCACTTTCTGTGTTGGTTGTCACTGGATATCTGTTCTGACAATTAGTGTCTTGTCTAGTGGCCTCTAATGGATGTCTAAGCTGCTCCTTGATGTCCAGGCCACCACCAATTGCCATGACTACCACTGACTTTCCTTCCTGACACTGTATGGCTCGACTGGCACTAAGTGTCTCAGATGATACCGGATGTCATGGCCCCTACTAGATGCCATGGCTAATACTGAGTCTTTCTTATGTCACTCTATGTCCGATTGTCACTGAGTGTCTCGGCTGCTACTGGATGTCTTTGCCACTACTTGATCTCATGACTGCTACCAGATTCCTTGACTACTACTGAATTTCTCCCCTGACACTGTATGTCTCGGTTGCCAGAAAATGTCTCGGCTGCTACTGGATGTATTATCCACTACTTGATGTCATTGCCACCACAAGATGCCTTGGCTACCACTGACTGTCTTGCCTGACACTGTATGTTTCAGCTGCCACGTCGTGTCTCAGATGATACCGGGTGTCTCAGCTGCCTCTAGATTATTTGAATACTACTGACTCTCTCAACTGATACTGTATGTCTCAGCTTCCACTTAGCATCTCCGTCATCACTGGATGTCCTGGCTGCTACTCGATATCATGGCAAATACGAGATGCTTTGACTACCTTTGGAGTGTTCTTCCTAAAACTATGTGTCTCGATTTCCACTGGATGTCTCGACTGACACTGTGTGTCTCGACTGCTACTAGATGTCTCAGCTTTCACTGCATGTCTTGGCTGCTACTTGATGCCATTACCACCACTAGATGCCTTGGCCACCACTAAGTGTCTTCCCTGAAACTGTATGTCTAAGCTGCCACTTCATGTCTCGGATGATACCAGGTGTCTCAGCTGCCTCTAGATCATTTCATTACTACTGACTCTCTCACCTGACACTGTATGTCTCGGCTGCCACTTAGTATATCAATCATCACTGGATGCCCGGGCTGCTACTCGATGTTATAGCAACCGCTGGATGCTTTGGCTACTTTTGGACTGTACTTACTAACACTGTGCATCTCGACTGCCACTGGATGTCTCGACTGCCACGTCGTGTCACGACTGCCACTGTGTGTCTCGACTGCCACGTCGTGTCTTGGATGATACCGGGTGTCTTAGCTGCCTCTAGATTCTTTGAATATACTAACTCTCTCAACTGACAATGTATGTCTCAGCTGCTACTTAGTGTTTCAGTCATCGCTGGATGCCCTGGTTGCTACTTGATTTCATCGCAACGACGAGATGCTTTGACTACCTTTGGAGTGTTCTTCTTAACACTGAGTGTCCCGACTTCCACTGAAAATCTCGACTGCTACTGTGTGTCTCGACTGCTACTAGATGTCTTAGCTGTCACTGGATATCTTGGCTGCTACTTGATGTCATTGCCACCACTAGATGCCTCAGCTACCACTGAGTGTCTTTCCTACCACTATATTTCTCAGCGGCCACTCCATGTCTCAGATGATGCTGGGTGTCTTAGCGTCCACTAGATTCTTTGAATACTACTAACTCCCTCAACTGACACTGAATTTCTCAGCTGCCACCTAATATCTCAAGCATCATTGGATGTCCTGGCTGCTACTTGATATCATGGTAACCACGAGATGCTTTGACTACCTTTGGAGTGTTCTTCCTACCACTGTGTGTCTCGATCCCCACTGGATGTCTCGACTGCCAATGTGTGTCTCAGCCGCCACTCAATGTCTCTGCTGACACTGTATGTCTTGGGTGCTACTTGATGTCATTGCCACCACTAGATGTCTTGGCTGCTACTTGATGTTACTGACACTACTAGATGCCTTGGCTACCACTGAGTGTCTTTTCTGAAACTGTATGTCTTAGCTGCAACTTTGTGTTCCGGATGATACTGTGTGTCTTAGCTGCCTCCAAATTTTTTGAATACTACTGACTCTCTTAACAGACACTGTATGTCTCAGCTGCCACTTAGTATCTCAGTCATCACTGGATGTCATGGCTGCTACTTGATATCATGGCAACCATGAGATGCTTTGACTACCTTTGAAGTTTTCTTCTTAACACTGAGCGTCTCGACTTCAACTGAATGTCTCGACTGGTACTATGTGTCTCGACTGCCATTAGATGTCTCAGATTTTACTCGATGTCTCGGCTGCTTCTTGATGTAATTGACAGCACTAGATGCCTTGGCTACCATTAACTCTCTTTCCTGACACTGTATGTCTCAGCTGCCACTTTGTGTCTCGGATAATATTGGGTGTCTTAGCTGCCTCTAGATTCTTTGAATACTACTGACTCTCTCAACTGATACTATATTTCTCGGCTGCCACTTAGTATCTCAGTCATCACTGGATGTCCTATCTGCTACGTGATGTCATGGCAACCACTAGATGCTTCGGCTACCTTTGGAGTGTTCTCCCTAACGCGGTGTTTCTCTACTGCCACTTTGTGTCTCAACTGCCACTGGGTGTCTCAGCTGTCACTAAATGTCTTGGCAGTAACTTGATGTCGTTACCACTACTAGATGCCTTGACTACCACTGAGTGTCTTTCCTGAAACTGTATGTCTTGGCTGCCACTTCGTGTCTCGGATGATACTGAGTGTCTTAGCTGCTTCTGGATTCTTCAAATACTTCTGACTCTCTCAACTGACACTGTATGTCCCGGCTGCCACTCAGTGTTCCAAACATCACTGGATGTCTCAGCTGTCACTGGATGTCTTAGCTGCTACCAGGTGCTATGAGCACCACTGATTGTCTCTCCTAACACAGTATGTCTCGAATTCTACTGAGTGTCAAAGATGCCACTGGATATCTTGGTTTTCATCCAATATTTCAGCTGCCAATGAATGTCTTTGCTTCTACTAGCTGCCTTCTTAGCCACCAAGTGGCTGGAATAGTACTAGATGTCTTATCTGTCACTATATGCCTCGACTGCCATTGAGTGTGTCGGATGATTCAAGTTCTTCAAGCTGTCACATGTTGTCTCAAATACCACGAGATGTCATGGCTTCAACTTGATGTCCTGTCCGACACTGGATTTCTCAGCTGCCACAAGATGTCTTTAGATATTTATATTTTTTCCAACACTGAAGAATCCTAATAGAAATTTTCTACTTCTAATTCCAAAATTGAATAATTTATATCATTACTTCAGCAGTTATTAGAAAATTAGCTAGTATGTCAGAAAAACATTTTTCGGGAAGAAAATTGATCTTTCCGACAAAAAATATTTTTTCTTTTATTATCCTGCTTGATTGAAAATCCAAATTTTCCGACTCAGAACAGCTTCATACAAAATTATGATGGATGAAAGAGTTAAAGTCATCATCCAATTTTCTATCATATGAAATTCTTTTCTGTTTGATTAACATCAACTTCATTTTTTGACATCAATATTCACAGTTGCATAATTTTGCAAATGAAGTAATAAAATTAAAATCGGAGGTGATCAAGAGAGTTTCTCCTGATCCCGATCATTATACTTGATCATCGTCCACTGTCACTTTCGATACCAGAGTCGTAACTGAGCACCTCCTGGACTCAATTCTTGTTATTTGCATAAACGTAAACGCAGTTTTCATGCAATAAATAAAAGAAATGGCACGTCCACTCACTTTATGCAATTCACAGCTTGCGCAATTTCCTGACCTGGAAAAAAGAGGCTGCCTACCAGAGAGGAATACAAATCGATGATTAACTCCATGCGAGGGAGTTCACAACCTCTAGAAGCATTATAAGGAAAAGGGGAATGGCCAAGCGTATATTCTCATCCAGCGCATTTGAGAAGTTTGTTTCACATTCGTCGTAGCAAACGTGTGAAAAAAAAACAAATTCTTATTTCAAATATCATAAGGAAAAGGAGGATAACCAAGTGTACATTTGCATGCAACATCTTTCAAGGAGAACATTTACGAGTATAATTTTCCGGGGACATGTCAAGTCACATGTGACAAGTCTCACCTGAGTTGAGTCTCACGGGTGACAAGTCTCTTTGTGTCAAGTCTCACCTACGGCAAGTCTGACCTGAATCAAGTCTCAGGCCTGACAAGTCTCTTCGCGGCAAGTCTTACATACGGCAAGTCTCACCTGAGTCGAGTCACACGCGTGACAAGTCTCTTTGTGGCAAGTCTTACATATGGCAAGTCCTACCTGAATCAAGTTTTACGCGTGACAAGTCTCTTTGCGGCAAGTCATACATATGGCAAGTCTCACCTGAGTCAAGTCTCATGCGTGAAAAGTCTCTTTGCGTCAAATCTTACCTACGGAAAGTCTCACCTGAGTCAAGTCTCACGCGTGACAAGTCTCTTTGCTGCAAGTCTTACAAACGGCAAGTCTCACCTAAGTCGAGGCTCACGGGTGACAAGTCTCTTTGTGTCAAGTCTTACCTACGGCAAGTCCCACCTGAATAAAGTTTCAGGCCTGACAAGTCTCTTTGCGACAAGTCTTACATACGGCAAGTCTCACCTCAGGTAGGGCGTACGCGTGACAAGTCTCTTTGCGTCATGTCATACATACGGCAAGTCTCATCTGAGTCAAGTTTCATGCGTGACAACTCTCTTCGCGTCAATTCTTACCTACGGGAAGTCTCACCTGAGTTAAATTTCAAGCGTGACAAGTCTCTTTGAGGCAAGTCTCGCGCGTGAAAATTCTCGTTGCGGCAAGTCTTACCTACGGAAAGTCTAACCCGAGTCAAGTCTCAAGCGTGACAATCTCTTTGTGGCAAGTCTTACCTACGGCGAGTATCACGGTAATGAAAGAGAAATCAGATGGTTTAGAAGGAAAGAAGCAAAGGTAACAAAATAATAGTAGGAGAGATAGTATTTGGGGAGCCATATAAAGGAGGATCTGGGACGGAGAATAAGAAGAAGTAGGAACTAGTCAAGGTTGGAAGAATAATAAAGAAAACGGAAATAAGAAGAGAGGGGAGGCGTCGAGTTATTATGGAAGGTTCGGACGTAAAAGAGGCGTTCTGAAATGTTCCACTTTTCACTCCTCTTTTTCCGCCCGTGGGGTAGAAAAGTAGGACGTAATATAGATGAGTCAAACTCGAGCAGAGAAGAAAGACTGGGAGAGGAAGAAAGGTCACCAAAAGGTTAAGGAAGAAGGTTTTCGAAAATATATGAGAAGAGGATACAAGAAGCAAGAAAGGCTCACATAAAAGGAAGATTCTTGACAGGCATGTTATCAGGAATGAGGAAGGAGAAGACAGTATAACAGGATCAGGTAAAGGGAAAACTGTGATTGACTACATTCAAGCAGAAGGAAGAATAAAGAAGCTGGTGGTGTAAATGGAATTGGATGATGTAATAGACTCCGAACATTTCTTAGAGATAGAAACATTGAAGAGAGGAGGTTTGAGGCTTCTTAGAGAGAAGAAGGAAGAAGAGAAGGTGAGGAATGTTGATATACGTCGCTGAGAAAAAGATATATTGAGAGAACACGGAATAAAATAAGGAGGAGGAACCAGAGAGAATAAAGGAGTGAGAAGTAGGCGGATTATCGAAAAAAAGAAAAGAAGCGATTGACAATAAAGGAAAAGAGGTTATACTAAGAAGAGAGTGAGAATCTATGAGAAGAGGATGGTGGAAACACATATGTGAGGAGAGCAGAGAAAGAATAAAGGAATATGTAAGTAAATGGTGAGGGGAAGAGATTGATGAGAGTGGGTATAATAGAATTGCACAAGAATATGAACGAATATTTAACGATTAAAGGCAGGAGGAGAAGGGAAAGTATAATAGGGATAGAGAAAGATGTTAATGAACGCTGGGAATGAGAGATGATTAGTATTGGAAGAGAAGAAAGAAACAGCTTATATGGGGAGATACAAATATATGGGTGGTAAAATTACTTCAAGGGTTTGGAAGAGGAGCGAGGAACGGAACGTGATGAAGATAAGAGAAAAGTAATATACAGAGAAGGGGGAGAAAGGAATCAGATAAGCAGAAGAGGAGTGAAGAAGGCTTAAAAGACTGAAAAGAAATAGAGCAACATGAGGGAATAATATGGACAATGAAGCACTGAAGTATTATGGAAAAGAAGTGAGAGAAAAGATGGAGAAAGTCTGCAAAAAAAGTATGGAGGGGTGCAGGATTATTGAGAGAATGGAAGGCAGAACGCTTATTGTCTCATGACGATAGAATGTGAAATTTAGATTCAGAAAGACATGTGGAATAGAAGAGAAGTATCCCACATAACCATACGGGTTCTAGAAAACGGCATGCAGACAACGGATAACATTCAAGTCCCAAATTATTCAGTAAACTGGAATCTGAAGCGAAAGTTAAAAAATCCAGTGGCATTCTTTTTAGATCTCGAAGCACCTTCCGACTCAGTTGGAGGAAGAGAGAGAGAGAGGAAGGGAGAGAGAGAGGGAGAGAGAGGGAGAGAGGGAGGGGGGGGGTTAGTAATAAGGTAAGTATCAATGACTCCTCAAAACTGATAAGATTGAAAATTCTCATGCTCAAAGTCGTTATTGCATGAAGTTATTACGACCTCAGGGATGAAGTGAAGGGTATCAGGAAGGTCCTAAAGGTTAGAGAAGCAAAATGGGAAAAAGAGATGAAAGGTCTAAGAGAGAAAGTAAAAGTTCTAGAGAGAGTGGCCGTGTTAGTGGTGAAGGAAGAAGATGAGATAAAACAAATGGAAGGGGAAATCAGGGTATGGATGGAAAGGTGGAAGGAGAGCAGAAATATATCTTGGACTAGGTAGAAAGCATGCTTGATGAGTGAGTGGAAGGGCGAGGTACGGAAACGGAGAAGATGTTAACGAGAAGGAAAAGGTGGTGATGAGAGCGAAAGTAAGGGCAATGGAGTCAAGGATGTAGAGAAGAAAGAAGTAGAGTAGAAGAAATAGTATCGTGATGAGAGGCCTAGAGTTGAAAGGCGGAGAAGAAAGTTAGGGAGCGGAAATACAAACTGCAGAGTACTGAAGTTAATTCTTTTATGCACTCAGATAAGAGTTGAATGAGGAGGGTGGAAAGAAGAAGGTAGGGTTTAGTAGTAGGAGTAAGAGAAGTATCAGCGAGAGCTAGGGGTAGGGAAGGAAGAAGATGAGATAAAAGAGATGGAAGAGGAGATTAGGGAATGGATGGAAAAGTGGAAGAAGAGCAGAAATATATCTGGGGCACGGTAGAGAGCATGCTTGATGAGATAGTGGGAGGGCGTAGTAACGAGACGTAGAAGATAGTAACGAGGAGATGAAAGTGGTAACGAGAGGAAAAATAGAAAGGGGAATGGAGTTAGGAATGGAGAGATGAAAGAAATAGAGTAAAAGAAATAGTATTGTAATCAGGCAATAAAACTTGAGGAGAAAATGCATGCTTGGGATAAGGAAGAAGAGGAGTTGTGAAAAGTGCAGAGGGATTCATTTCGTAAGAAATAGTGAGGTGCGGGAACAGCAGGGCAGGTGAGTGACAAAGGTGCTCTTTAGGAATGTAGCGGGAATAAAAGAGAGCGGTGACGACTATTGGAGCTTCGTGCAGGGATTTGATGTTATTGGACTGGTAGAAACGTTGGTAGAGGACAAGAGATGGGGCAGGATAGAACCAAGGTTACAAGGGGATTGGGGTGGAGGCTCCAAGAGGTGGTCAGGTTGAAGAAGAAAAATAGAGCTAGTTGGGAGATTATAACGGGGATCAGGTAAGGTTTTTGAGGAGAAATTCATGGTCGAGATGAGGGTCAGGGGGTGCGAATGAGGGCTGTAAAGAAAAAAGGGATTAAAGGATTAAAGGTAGGGTGGAAGATGTTATAGGTGAGAGAGAGGAGGGAATGGTTGTACGGGTGAGAGACTTTGTTGTGATGAATATGCAAGAGTGGGAGGAGAGATTCGCAGAAAAAGGGAGGATAGAATGGGACAAGCAGCCCTTGGGCTTGTGGATAAGAGTAGGGGGCCGGCGGATGGGAAAAAGATGAAGTTTCGATGGAGGGGAGAGATATATGGACGGAGGAGACTATTGAGGACTATCGGGAGCAGTAAGGAGAAGTAAGTTTCGAAGGGCATTTGGTAGAAGAGATATGGGGAGACCTAAAGGTGAAGGTGAAAAGGTGTGTGCAAAAGGAAAGATTACCAAAGAAGAAAACAGGGATGGTGAAACCATGGTTGGATAGGGAATGCAAGAAGGATGGAAAGAAGGGTTAGAAAGAAGTACATTGAATGAAATGAAGGAACCACGAAAGAGAAGGATTACGTAAGTATGAGAAAAGGGTTTAGGTTGATGTGTGGAAGGAAAGAGCAAGGGGGGAGAAAGATCTGGAAGAGAAGTTGAAAAGAGTTGACGCCGGGCGAGGGGGGGGGGGGCTTATGAAAGATAATAAGTAGGTTTTCAAAGCGTAAGGAGGGGATAAGTGAAAAGATCAGAAGCGAGGAGTGGAGAAACTCTTTCAAAGAGTCATTTTGGGTCTCAGATCAACAAAAAGGGATGGGGGAAGTAGAAGAACAAGGGATGGAGAGGGGTTGGAGTTGAATCTCAATAAAGAATAAAAAAAAAAAGACTGAAAAATTCCAACAATTCAATTCGTCTTCAAGAAAAGTTGTTGAAAAAAGAGGTTGTAAGAAATTGAAAAAGATATTTCTCTTGGATCGTTACAGTCTTGCAGACAGCGTTCTTGCATTCCGAGTCAGTTCAATTTACATGGAAATTGGTCCAGCCTCTCTTTGCCAGCTTGAGCGTCGAGATAAAAATCTTGACTCTCATCCTTACGTAACTCTGATCGCGGGACACAAATATAATTTCCAATCGTAAATTCCTCTCAGGCTATTTTCAGACCGTTTCTCACAATCGCTTATGAAACGACAGCTAATTGTCAGAAATATGTCAAAAGAAAAATTGAATTTTGCACGTGGGATGTTGCAAAGCCTACTTCACGATTTTTCTTACACGTTGGACAATCGCTTACTGCTTCACGCTATCTGCATCTCCAGATCTAGATTGACAAGCAAGAAGCAAGAAAGTTGTATGATATTTTTTGTAGGGTGCAGAAAGTGGCCAATTCTGCAACAGCTTAACGACCCTATTCTGAATCTGCAGAAGCTACAATCATTTTATTCAAGATTGGATGGAGGAATACTCAATACCCTGCTGCCTCTACTTTCTCAACTCCAAAGTATTACAAAGGACCTTGAAATATCTCAACATATCCTAAAGAATGTTGAAATATTTCGGAGGATGTGAAGTACTTCAAAGTATGTTGAATGTGCTAAAGTACATACAAATATCCCAAAGTATATGGAAATATCCTGGGCTATCCCAAGGAACCTTGAAATTCTCAGACAACTTCGAAGCTAGAGGACCTTGAAGTATCTTCAAATATCCCGAAGAATCATTATATATTCAGGGGTATCCTGGAATACCTTGATATATCTTGGAGTTCTTCACAAGATCCCTAAAGACCTTGAAATATTTTTAAATATTAGGAAGTATGTGAAGTATCTTAAAGTATGGAAAATTTTCAGGTTTAACTCGAAATATTTTGACGCATCCTGAAGTACCTTGAAATATCTTGAAGCACTTCGAAAGATACTAAAGTTTTTTAGAATATGATGAAGTACATTAAGATATACCCAAGTACCCTAGAATATCCCTTAGTATCCTGAAGTACCTTGGAATATCTCAAAGAACTTCGAGGAATCACAAAGGACCTTGAAATATCTCAAAGTATCCTAGAAAATGTTTAAATAATTCGAAGGATTTGAAGTACCTTGAAGTATGTGAAATGTTCTGAAGTACATACAAATATACCGAAGTATATGGAAATATCCTGGAGTATCCCAAGGAACCTTGAAATTCTCGGACAACTTCGAAGCTGGAGGACCTTGAAGTATCTTCAAATATCCTGAAAAAGCTTTAAATATTCAGGAGTATCCTGTAGTACCTTGTTCTATCTTGAAGTCTTTCACAAGATCCCAAAGGACTTTAAAATATTTTTAAATATTAAGAAGTATGTGGAGTATATTGAAGCATGTGCAATGTGCTGGAGTTTATAAAAATATCCCAAAGTATATGGAAATATCCTGGGCTATCCCAAAGAACCTTGAAAATCTCGAACAACTTTGAATGATCCTAGAGGACCTTGAAGGATCTTCAAATATCTTGAAAAATCTTTAAATATTCAAGAGTATCCTAAAGTACCTTGATACATTTTGAGTCCTTCACAAGATCCCTAAAGACCTTGAAATATTTTCAAATATTAAGAAGTTGTGAAGTATCTTGAAGTATAGGGAAATATCCAGGTGTATTTCGAAATATTTTGACGCATCCTGAAGTACCTTGAAATGTCTTGAAGCACTTCGAAAGATACTAAAGTTTCTTGGAAGATGATGAAGTACATTGGAATATACACAAGTACCCTGAAATATCCCTTAGTTTCCTGAAGTACCTTGGAATATCCCAAAGAACTTCGAAGTATCACAGAGGACCTCGAAGTATCCCGTAATATACTAAAGAATGTTTAAATAATTCGAAGGATGTAAAGTACCTTGGAGTATGTGAAATGTTCTGAAGTACATACAAATATACCGAAGTATATGGAAATATCCTGGATCACAAAGGACCTTGAAATATCTCAAAGTATCCTGAAGAATGTTTAAATATTTCGAAGGATGTGAAGTACCTTTAAGTAAGTGAAATGTTTTGAAGTACATACAAATATATCGAAGTATATGGAAATATCCTGGAGTATCCCAAAGAACCTTAAAAATCTCGAACAGCTTTGAAGGATCCTAAAAGACCTCGAAGTATCTTCAAATATCTTGAAAAATCTTTAAATATTCAGGAGTATCCTGAAGTACCTTGATCTATCTTGGAGTCCTTCACAAGATCCCAAAGGACCTTTAAATATTTTTTTATATTAGGAAAAATGTGAAGTATCTTGAAGTATGGGGAATATCCAAGTGTATCTCGAAATATTTGAACGCATGCTGAAGTATCTTGAAATTTCTTTTAGCACTTTGAAAGATACTGAAGTTTCTTGAAATATGATGAAGTACCCAAAAATGTCCCAAAGAAATTCGAAGTATCACAAAAGACTTTCAAAAATCTCAAAAATCCTGAAGAATGTTGGGATGATTCGGAGAATGTGAAGTACCTTGAAGTTTGTCAAATATCCTGAAGTATCTTGAAATACTTTGAATATTGTGGTGTGCCTTGGAATATCTCAAATAAGTTTGGAGTATAACAAAGGACCTTGAGCATCTCAAAATATCCTTCAAAATTTTGAAATAATTTGAAGAATGTGAAGTACCTTGAAGTATGTGAAATGGCCTGAAGTACCCTCAAAACCTCAAGAATCTCAAACTACTCCGGAGGATCCTAGCAGACCTTAGAATATCTTCAAATATCCTGGAAAATCTTGGAATATTTAGGAGTATCTTGAAGTAACTTGAAATATCTTGAAGTATTTCGAAGTATGTGACATATTCTGGAATGCATAAAAATATCCCAAAGTACATGGAAATATCCTAAAATATCCCGTAAAACCTTTGAATCTCAAAGATCTCCAAAAGATCCTAGGGGACCTTGAAGTAACTCATAATATCCTTATATATTTTGAAGTATGGTAAATATCTCAAACTAAATGAAAATATCACGAAGTACTTTTGAGTATCATTAAGTACTTAGGAAGATCCTGAAGTTACTGGAAGTATCTTGAAATCACCTGAACTATCTCGAAATATTTTGAAGTACCCTCTGATACCTTGAAATATTTTGAAGCATTTTTAAAATACTAGAAAGATATTATAGATATATGATAATAGATATTAGTCTGAAGTACCTTGAAGTATTCTAAAGAACCTGAGAATATCTTGGAGTATCCAGAATTATCTTGAAGTATTCTGTAGTATGGTATCTATATAGAGTATCTTGAAGTTTGTCAATTATCCTGAAGTACCTTGAAATATCTTGAAGCACTTCGAAAGATACTAAAGTTGTTTAGAATATCTTGAAGCATGTTGAAATATTTTGAAGTATGTTGAGTATCTTGAAGTATGTAAATATCCTGAAGTATGTCGGAATATCCTAAAGTACATTTAGTTATTCCTAAGTACCCTGAAAAATCCCTAAGTTTCCTAAAGTACCTTGAAAAATCCCAAAATATTCTAAAGAATTTTGGAATAATTTGGAGAAAGTACAGTACCTTTGAGTATGTGAAATCTCCTGAAGTACAAGTGTTACAAAAGATCTAAGGGGACCTTAAAATACCCTGTAAAATCTAGAAATATTTCTCACTATCCTGAAGTACCTTGAAAAATCTTGAAGCATATGTATTATCCTTGAGTATTCTAAAGTACCTAGAAATATCTTGTAGTATTTCGAAGTATGCGAAATTTGCTGAATTACATAGAAGAATCCTAAAGTACATGGAAGTATCCTGAAGTGTCCCGAAGAACCTTGAAACCTCGATGGACTTCAAAAGATCCTAAATGGCATTGCAACATCTTGAAGTATCCTGGAAAATCTTGTATTATTTTGAAGTATGGCGAATATCCTGAAGTATTCAGGAAGTACTTTGGAGTATCATAAAGTACTTGGGAAGTTCTAAAGTACCTGAGAATATCTCAGAGTATACACGAGTATCTTGAAGTAATATCAAGTAAGTTAGGTATATGAAGTATCTTAAAGTTTTTCAATTATCCTGAAGTATCTACAAATATCTGAGAGCACTTCGGAAGATACCGAAATTTCTTGAAATATCCTGAAGTATCTTAAAATATTTCGGAGTATGTAGTGAATCTTGGAGTAGATGAATGTTCTGAAGTACGTCGAAATATACTGGAGTACATTTAATTATCTCTAAGTATCCTGAAATATGTCTAAGTATCCTGAAGTACCTTGAAATACCTTGAAGCACTTCGAAAGATATTGAAGTTTCTTAAAATATCCTGAAGTATCTTGAAATATTTTGGACTATGTGGTGAATTTTGAAGCAGGCAAATATTCTGAAGCACGTCGGAATATACTGGAGTACATTTAATTATCTCTAAGTACCCTGAAATATGTCTAAGCATCCTGAAGTACCTTGAAATATCTCGAAGAACTTCGAAGTATCACAAAGGACCTTGAAATATCTCAAAATGTCATAAAGAACCTTGAACAAATTTAGAGAATGTGAAGTACCTTAAAGTATAATAAATGTCCTGAAGTACATTAAAATATCCTAAAGTACATGGAAAATATATTTTGAAAAGAACCTCAAAAACCTGGAAGTATTTCAAAAGATCTTAGGGGACCTTGATATACCCTGGGAAATCTTGAAATATTTATCACTATCCCGAAGTAGCTTGAAGTATCTTGAAGCATTTGAATTATCCTTAAGTGTCCGGCAGTACCTTGAAATATTTTGACATACTTCGAAGTATGCGGAATATTTTGAAATACATAAAAGAATCTTAAAGTACATGGAAATATCCTGAAGTATCCCCAAGAACCCTAATAATCTCAAACTACTTCGAATGATCTTAGAGGACTTCGAAATATCTCCAAGTCTCTTCCAAAAACTTATAATATTTCGGAGTATCCTGAAGTACCTTAATATATCTCGGAATTAGTCACAAGATCCCAAAGAACATTGAAATGTTTTGGAATATTAAGAAGAATGTGTGGTATCTTTCAGTAAGTGAAATATCCAGGTGTATCTCGAAATATTTGGAAGCATCCTGAAGTACCTTGAAATATCTTGCAGTGCTTTGAAAGATACTCAAGTTCCTTAAAATATCCCTAATTATTTTGAATATTCTGAAGTATCCTAAAGTATCTGTGATATCCAGAAGTTCTTGAAATATCCTGAATTATCTTCAAGTACTTTGACAAAAACTGAAGTACCTTTATAATATCTTAAAGTATCTGAAATATCAACAAGTATCCTAAAATATCCTGAAGTACGATAGATATCCTAAGATATATAAAGTATCGTGAAGTATGTGAATTATCCTAAAGTACCTTGAAATAATCTAAAGTTCCTTGAAATTCTCAAAATATTTTTAAATATCCTGAAGTATCTTGAATACCTTGAAGTTCCTGAAATATCCTGAATTATCTCGAAGTGCTTGGACATTACTAAAGTACCTTTATAATATATTTCGATATCCTGCAGTATCTTGAAGTATCATAAAGTATCCTAATATATCCTGAAGTACCTTGAAGTAAGGTAAATATCACGAAGTATCCTAAAGTACCTGAAATATCTTGAAGTTCCTGAAATATGCTGAATTAAGTGGATTAATTTCACATTGACTAAAGTACCTTTATGAAATCCCTCAATATCTTACAACATCTTGAAATACTGTAAAGTATCTTAAAATATCCTGGAGCACCTTGAAGTACGATAGATGTCCTAAGGTATATAAAGTATCGTGAAGTATGTGAATTATCCCAAAGTACATTGAAATACTCTTAGGTTCCTTGAAATATCTCAAATTATTTGGAGATATCCTGAAGTATCTGAAATATCTAGAAGTTCTTGAAATATCCTAAATTATCTTCAAGTACTTTGACCAATTCTAAAGTACCTTTATAATATCTTGTAATATCTTGATGTATCTAGAAATATCAACAAGTATCCTAAAGTATCCTGAAGTACCTCGAAGTACGATAGATGTCCTAAGGTATATAAAGTATCGTGAAGTATGTGAATTATTCCAAAGTACATTGAAATACTCTCAGGTTCCTTGAAATATCTCAAATTATTTTCAAACATCCTGAAGTATCTGAAATATCCTGAATTACCTAAAGTAATTCTACATTAACTAGAGTACCTTTATTTATTATTATTTGATATTACCATCTATTTCAATATCGTACAATATCTTGAAATATCAGAAAGTATCTTAAAATATCCTGAAGTGCCTTGAAGAACGATAAATATCCCGAAGTATGAAAAGTATCCTTAAGTATGTAAATTATCCTAAAGGACATTTAGATACTCTTAGGTTCCTTGAATTACCTCAAATCAATTGGAAACATCTAGAAGTTCTTGAAATATCCTGAATTATCTCCGAATACTTTGACGAAAAATAAAGTACCTCTATAATATCTTGCAATATCTTGATGTATCCAGAAATATCATCAAGTATCCTAAAGTATCCTGAAGTACCTTGAGGTACGAAAAATATCTTAAGGTATATAAAGTATCGTGGAGTATGTGAATTATCCTAAAGTACATTGAAATACTCTTAGGTTCCTTGAAATATCCTTAATTATTTCCAAATACCCTGATGTTTCTGAAATATCTTGAAGTACTTTGACATCAACAAAAGTACCTTTATAATATCTGTTAATATCTTACAGTATCTTGAAATGGCATAAAGTATCTTAAAATATCCCGAAGTACCTTGAAGTACGATGAGTAAACCGAAGTATATAAAGTATCCTGAAGTATCTGGAATATCTTGAAGTTCCTGGAATATCCTGAAATATCTTGAAGCACTTTGACATAAACTTGATTGCCTTCACAATATCTTGTGAAATCATAAAGTGTCTTGAAATATCATAAAGTATCCTGAAATATCATTAATTACCTTGAAGTACGATAAACATCATACGGCATGTAAAGTATCGTGAAGTATGTGAATTATGCTGGGGTACCTGAAATATCTTAAAGTACTTTGACCATAACTAAAGTACCTTTTAAATATCTTTTATTATCTTCAAAAATCCTAAAATATCATAAAGTATCTTAAAACATCCTGAAGTACCTTGAAGTACAATAAATATTACGAGGTGAATAAAGTATCCTGAAGTATGTGAATCATCCGAAAGTACATTTAGATACTCTTAGGTTCCTTGGAATATCTCAAATTATTTGGAAATATCCTGAAGTATCTGAAATATCCCGAATTATCTTGAAGTACTTTGACAAAAACTAAAGTACCTTTATATTATCTTTTAATGTTTCAACGTATCTAGAAATATCATCAAGTATCCTAAAATATCCTGAAGTACCTTGAAGTACGATAAATATCCCGAAGTATATAAAGTATCCTGAAGCATGTGAATTATCATATAGTACAATTAAATACTCTTAGATTCCTTGAAATTTCTCGAATTATTTCGAAATATTCTGAAATATCCTGAAGTATCTGAAATATCTTGAAGTTCCTGGGATATCCTGAATTATCTTGAAGTACTCTGACAATAACCTAAGTACCTCTATAATATTTTATAATATCTTAAAGCAGCTTGAAGTATCATAAAGTGTCTCAATATATCCTGAAGTACCTCGAAGTACAATAAATGTCCTGAATCATATAAAGTATCTTAAAGTATCTGAATTATTCCAAAGTACATTGAAATATTCTTAGGTTCCTTGAAATATCTCAAATTATTCTGAAATATTCTGAAGAGTATCTCAAAATATCCTGAAGTACCTCGAAGTACGATAAATATCTTGAAGTGTGTAAAGTATCCTGAAGTACATCGAAATCATCTTAAGTACCTTGAAATGTCTTGAATTATTATTTAATATTCTGAACACGCCTCTAGTCGAGTTGGTAACCCCTCAATACTTCCTCTATTTCACCCTGATATAAAAACTGAATAAATAAGGAATAAATGTAAAAAAGCTGAGAAATAATTTTCCAAGTTAAAGAAGCTAATAGGACCTACATAAATCGATGCAACCTAACGACTTAAAAATAATTAAAAAAACGGTAATACCACACGTTACTCTAAGCAGTTATGGGATGTTAGCGCCACGTTTATCGGTAGCGTTAGATAATGTCTTTGGGCTCTAACTTATTCGCAATCAACTCGCCAAGACTTTCTTGACGGGAGTGCAGGGCGCCCTTGAAACGGTGTAACCTGTGCGTATCTCAGCCAATTATTGCACAGTAGAACGCGTCACGCGTAGGGAATCGTTACACTAAATTATTCCAGTCAGTGCCTGCGCTGCGTTGCGGTGCGGCGCAGTGCGGCGTGTTGCGCATTTTCAAGCGGGGTGTGAGTACACGCTGCCTGTAAAAGGGGCTCGGCTGAGTAATGGGGGGGGGGGGGGGGGGGGGGGCCGGGGCCTTTGTTAAACGTTTTTCAGCGCTAAAGTGGGGGGAATATAAAAACGCACCCTCCCCAACACCCGGCTCCCCAAAGTTGTTTAGCGGCCCCTCAAATT